>LGRX02021105.1:19548-135292 GCA_001247695.2 Cymbomonas tetramitiformis
AGATGTCACAGTGCGGCGTAAGGTGGGCATTTGGAGGTGCCGCAGTGGGCGCGCGAGTAGCACAGCTACTGCGGCATGCCATGGCATGCGATGACACACGACTGGGCCTAACCTGCTAATCTGGGTCTAACCCCTGGGCAAAGCAACCGCCAAGCAACTGCCGGACGTAGCCCGAAGAGCCCCTGGTTTGGGCCAGCCACCGCCACACCTCTATAAAAAATATCGTGGACGGAACCGAGACACCCTGGAAAAGGGGTCGTGAACAGATGGGGCAAATAGTAGGCGTAGAGAGTTTAAAAATGTCCGAGGAGCGAACGGTTAGGGAAACAAGTGAGTGAATAATTATGATAGTCTGATGGCAGCATGTTATGGGGAAATTATCATTAGGACTGAGGCGAAATATGCTACAGAGACGAAGTGAGTCTTGCCTATCAGACTTGTTTATTAGGAATTAAGATACATATCCTGTAACCAGGGATCTTCGTAAAAAGTAATTACTTATTCCGAGCACTCAGGGCCTCCGCTGGTTGGGTTTCGAAAGGTCCCACTCCCGAAACGCCGAAAGGCCCTCCGGAAGGTGTTTTGAAAACAAACACAGTCTTGTAGTTGTCAAAATCGGTCTCGGGCGCCTGCAAAACCCATTAGCATGTTATTTTCCCTTCCGAAAGTAAAGCCGGAGCCTGGTGTTCAGTCGAAATTACTATAATATTCTAGAGCGGATCGAGACTGATTGAATTTCAGTCAGGAATTAAAATAATTTGCCCGAACCTCCCGCGAACGGTTTCAAATGCTTCGGCCGAATCCGAATTCGGGGTTGCGAAAAATATTTCGAAATTTTGCTGGGCTTCCGAAACCTCAAGAGCAGAGGTACTGAGCATTCGAATGTATTCCAATAGATGGTGAATATATGTATCTTAGTATTGACCTGGCACAACCCTTCTTATCACATACCAGGTGAATGGACTACCACAGTTATAATTGCGGGCGTGCTTAGGTACATCGTGATGCATATTCGTGTTGTTCGCAACTGGTGCATTTCATAGTGCCGCTGAGGGGCACCAAAATATGACGAAGGTGGCTCACACTCATTTTGTCTACTCATGGTGCCCCTTCTTATATGTTATTCTTTGTTCTCACCTGACTGCTGGGTTGATTTAATGACTTTGCCATCAATTTCGATGATTACAAGGAATTATGCATTTATGATTTTGTGAACATCCGAGACCGACTTTTTGACCTCCAAAGCCTGACGTCCATCCCTGAGGTAAACGTCAGTCATACGAAACCCGAGATTTTGTTCTCCGATGCTGAATAGACCGGTAAGTAGTCTGTGCACTTCGGTACCTTACTTCCTTAGTGTATATAATGTGGCAGCGCCACAGCGAATCGATAGAGCGAAACACGCATGAATGCAAGTAATGAATATTCGTTTCATATATAGAAGTTAATGTCGTCCTGATGATGGTTTGAACATAAAGATTTAGTTCCATCATTTGTGAGCATGCATTCTACAGCGGCCATCTGAATTGGTTTGATGCTTTTGCTTGCTATTAAGTGCGCTCGCCCGCGTATACCATCCATGTATAGAAACAATACTCCCTACTGTTTCGCATCTTGCATCAAGGTACAGATTCATCCTCCACCACTTGCACCTGCCTGCAGAGCGTCGATCGCAAAAGCAATTGTTCTCCCGATAGTTTGTTGACTTGCATCTAAGTATATGTGCTTGCAGCAGTTATATGTAACCACTATTGTACAGTATGATTTCTCCGTAAGGGCGCTCTAGAAGTGCTGCCGCCATTGCTGTTTCCGC
Source organism: Cymbomonas tetramitiformis (assembly GCA_001247695.2). Classification (NCBI taxonomy): domain Eukaryota; kingdom Viridiplantae; phylum Chlorophyta; class Pyramimonadophyceae; order Pyramimonadales; family Pyramimonadaceae; genus Cymbomonas; species Cymbomonas tetramitiformis. Next base: position 21,362 of record LGRX02021105.1, read on the forward strand.
TCTGCGGGGTCTGATCCGTGGTGGAAGAGGAAGGACCTCGAGGTAGAGCGATGTGTGCGCTACATATCTTATACGGTACGCACCACCGCGCTTGCTCGAAGGCCTCCATCGTTCTCTGGATCATTTGATCCATATCAGTGTCCCAGTGGAATTGAAGGGTCTGCGGCATCTTGTAAGCGCAAGACACAGCCTCCAACTGGCTTTCAAATGTGGGGCATAAACGCATAACATCAAAGAAGCGGCTCCATGGCACCTTGCGCCCAGTGCTGCACACTTTGGCATATACAGCCTGGTAGATGGGTGACTCGGCCAGAACTTTGTCTTTCACCTTCACCATGCCCAGTGAGCTTCCCTGTGAATGGTGGCACAGAAATTTGCACGCCGTACAAAGTCACTACACAAGTAGTGCACATCACATGCATCAGCAGCAACTGGATGAGCGCATATACAACTGGCAATGCGGATGGATTGGGTTCACATACTTCGCACGGTGTGGTGTCAATAACATCCTTTTGCAAAAGTGGTTGGTTCGCCCTGTGACTGTCGCTCCAGCCGCATTTTCGCATGATCATGCACATAGGTTTGCAAGACATAGCTCGTACTACGTCGACTACAACTGCAACTGCAATGTGTTCATGCTGACACACAGTATGTGCTGCACTGTTATTTATGCAATTCAAGAAGGAGCAGCGACCTATTATGATATTAATCAGAGATGGATGGATGGATCAAGAGAGAGAGAGAGAGAGATTGTGTGTGGGTATGTAGTGTGTGTTTGTGTGTGGGTGGTATCGTCTGAGTGTCCAAGGCCGGTACTGTACCTGCAGAATGGGGGTGATCGTATCATCAGTCATAAGTATGGCAACCGCGTGATAGCCACTGATGATGAGCTGCTGGGCGATCTGAAAGGCCACCTGTGCCCCATCCCGGGTGTATGACCCGATGATAATGTACTGTTCGTTGTTCTGGGATATCTGCAGTCCCCCGCCAGCTGCACTGGCTGCGCCAGATGCAATCATCTCAGCTGAGTTCTCGCTGCGAGCGCCCGCAGGCATGGGATCGGCAACGGAGGACAGCACCGAGGTCACGGCGCCGGCATACGGCAGCAACGCCCCGCGGATTCGAGAGGCAAGCATGTCCGCGGAGAGATGAAGTCCAAAGCAGGGAACCTGCAGCGCCACAGACAGTGGTCCGAGGAGCGCAGCAGCCTCCGGGCTGACCATGTCGTGCACAACAAAGAGCATGGTATTTGCAGCAGGGGTTCGCAGCCACGTCAGATCGTTGAGCCCCACCACGAAGTACTTGGAGGTGAAGTCGAGCCCCGATTTCCACTGAGGAGGCGACAGTACCCCACTCTTCTCGATGACCCACGCACCGCTGCTATCGGCGTCGAGCCACATCGGGAGGTCTTTCTCCACCCCCCACACCCCGCGAGTCCAACTGCCATTCCGGCTGCTGGGATGGACGGTGGGAACTGCTCCATACGAGGGGGCCCACCACTTGTGCAGGTGCTGTCCGAGCACCGGGATGATGCTGCTGGTGAGGTCGCCGCCCTCCTCGTTGGGCAGCATGATGTCGAAGTGATTCCCACGGCACTCCACAATCGTGATGTCATTGCAGCACATATTCCAGATCCAGCCATGACAGGTGCCAAAGGTAGGCAAGGAGAAGGAAAATGCGGATTCATCCACCATCTCCGCCTTGAAGTACACTAAGGGGGCTTTGAGCTGTGCTCCAGAGAAGAGCGCCCACCCACCCACACTGACTTCCCCATTCTCATCCACCTCTCCGAAGTCTACCATGTCGAAGCCGAAACGCGACTCAAACACCATTTTTGCTGCATTCACCTGATGATTCCGGCCACACACCCAGCATGCTTAATGCTAGTTGTATTGTAATTGCAACAGAATAGCTGCAGCAGCAGTACGTCTACGTGAGGAACCAGATATATCAGCATCAGAAAGCTTGGTACATGCCAGTCGCTTTGTAAGACGAAGTGTATTTAAATAAGTCCATTCCAACTAAATCTGAAATCTAAGCAAGTCAGGGGCAAATGGGGATCTAACACGCGCAGGCTGCAATGATCTCAGTTGCTGTAGCTACCTTGCGGCCTGTGGACTGGAAGACGACGTCTTCGAACAGGGCGAAGCGCTCCGGCAAGGTCATGTCTGCCCAGCCCTTTGATTCGTAGTCGTAGTGATATGAACGCATCACTGTCTCCATATGCACAGTGTTACCATCGATGTCCGCCTGGGACACCTCATCGCCACCACCAGCAGCCCCAGCCTGGTCGAAGCGCTTGAACTGCATTGGATGTGGCGAATCGAATGCTATGACCATCGCAACCTGATCCAATCCACAGCACCCCCCCTCGACCCCCTTTACTTTCTTTGGTCTTCTGACATTTTACTGCTGGGTGAAGGAATTTGGGTCAATGTAACTCCGGGGAAAATACCGGTTATGCCAAGAGGATAATTCTCCATATTCAATATACAAAGCTGATGGTAAATCATAACTTTGCGTGGCTGAGGCATATACCACATGACACATCGATCTCCCGGCGCAAATGTGCATGCAAAAGGCTACATCTATGATGCATGGACGCGAAAGATGCGAAATTGCAATCACGCCCACACCGAGGATCTGAAATACCACAGTTGTGTGCATCACACGCACTGAGATGAATACAAGACAACACACACACACATTAAGCATCTTCAAGCATCAAGCATTACCGTGTCGGTGCATAGTGCAGCGCCAATCTTTTGTGGCTATGTTGTGCCGCCAACGGAATTAGTCCAAGAACAAGCATGCACACGCATGCTTTGAACTCAGAGCATGAAGATACAAGCAAGGAGTGATGCTCACACAATTCTATTAGATGCCGCGCAATATAAGACCTCGTCCTTTATAATGATAGCTATGCATAAGCTTACATCAGCATACACCAATCAAGATCTTGATATAAACGCTAGGGGCCTGTTAGACAAAAAATTGAAGTTCTAGATTGCGAGATATGAGCGATTTAAGTGTGTGCTTAAGTATGGTTGGATGTGGGTGGTGACTGAGTGGCATCGGCCATAATATTTTGCATACCGAGGTCAATTTGATCCCTGAAGTGCGTAATGTGTTCATGCCGCTTTAGGCAACCTATTTATATTATAAAAGCATTTCCTGAACTTTTGTGTAACATGCCTCTAACGTCACAAAGACCTTGAAATGCGAAAAATGCAATTGGCATGTTGTTGTCCATTTTTGCTCAATCGTAGTACTATGACATGTATGTGTAGATATGCATACATGTCTATACTTCAGGTGTGTGTGTGTGTGTGCGTGAAGTATTATTATGATTATGTCCAAGCGAAACAAGTAATGTCCTTCGACTAGGATGTACGGATTGCCCTGCTTGGCACTCGACTCTGACAGAATTATTCAGCAATGCATATGCTGCATACCACTTTATTATACAGGCGTTCCCTTTTTCTTACATACTAGCCTTAGTAAGACACACATTACGCTTACATTTCTCACAATCTAATGATATTATTAATGCACTGCATCAGTGTCACCGGATCACGATGATCACCACACAGACACACACACAGAGTTTATTCGATCAACATTCAGCACCCACACGTCATGTGTTCACTGCTATATCAACACCGTATATGAATATATCAATATTACGCATTATTGCTCTCATGTACACACACACACACACGCGCGTGAGCCATCCATTACCCAGCTGAGAGACGATAAGGGTCATATGGCGTCTTCGCACCTCATGGCCCATTTGCTCGAGTAGAATACCACTTTCGATTGCCAGAAGCCCCCCCAGCGAGTGTCCCCCCAAGATGTATGGCCCACGGTCCTGGATGGCCAGAATCTGTTCACAGTGCTTGCGAGCATTCTCAGGCCATGTCAACTCAATATTCCGCTCAAGAGTGAAAATGGGCTGCCCCCATGTGGGCAACGCCTTGATTAGCGTAAGATATGCAAGCGGGCCATCGCCAAATGCAGGGGCACCAAGGAACAACGGAATGGCTGTGCGGTCTGGTCGGACAGTGCGAAGGAACGAAAAGCCGGCCTTCTCCTTGGCGCCCTCTGTGTTCAGCGCCTCCTCCACAAGCTCGGCCAAGTGCTTGGCAAGGTCGTTCACTGTGCGGTAGTCGAAGAACACAGTCACCTCCATGTCCACTCCAACCTGTGCAGTTGTGGGGCATTATCCACGTGAACAAACATACTTAGCAAGCATATCTACAGCAAAATACCACTGATTGGTGGTTGTAGATTTAGTGATAAATGGTTAGATCCTGCTGCTGCAGGATTGGGTAGCCGTCATTTCTAGGAACTAGAAATAACTTAAACGGTGGTTTGCAACTCACTCTCGAATGAGCAGAAAACTGTTCCAGACTCCTTGACACTCTAGTGGAGACACTAAAGTAAAAATCTCAGTCTGACTAGAGCTTCAAAATTGTTCACCCACCCACCCACAACCTGGGAAAAGGGAAGGGGAAAGGGGGTACCCGGGACTCTGGGACCAGACATGCCTGGTATGCTGGGGGAGCGTGCAGAGCAGGAGCAGTGCCACTGACATGCCTGGTGTGCTGGGGGCGCGTGCGGAGCAGGAGCAGTGCCACTGTCAGACAGCCCCAAGGCTTGGGGTCTGCTCTGGTTGCACCCGGGACCCCTTTACCTGTCATCACGTTTGACTTTCACCACCTAAGGAACTAGAACTAGCTAGCCGACTCTAGATGTAAATCTTTTTTGGAATAAAGACACCTTGTCCGATCTGTGTTCGGTGTTCTGTGAAAGGTCCCTTGCAACAATTGGGATTAAGTAAACCACAACGATGGTGGGACCTGCAACGGCAATGGTGAACATCGGGATGATGGATGTGTATATCCCGTAGGGTATATGTGGCACATGTCACACGACCTTGATTTTCTGGTAATGTCAGATGGTACCATACTTTAGTGTTCCAAAATGCATTGATTTCGATATGATATATATGCATGCATGAATACTGGATGCCGATTGCGACTGCTGCCTATTTGTTTGCAGAGTATTGCTTGAGAGCCATTGACGTGCAGGTTTGTGCGAACCTTCGAAACGAGGCTGTTACGTAGCTCCACAAAGGCGAGAGAATCTAACCCGGCCTCCATCAGTTCGGCATCATCTCCCACCTCCTCGCCAACTGCCTCCTCCACAGCCTCCTTGATCATGATATATATTGCCTCGTCCCGCTGCGCTTTCTCCAACCCGGCGAGCATCGGGTTGACCTCAACTGACACTGCCTTGTCTTCATCCTCTGTGGCCACTTCCTGCACCCCGTCGGATCTGGCGCCCAACATTTGGCCGTTTGCACCAACCATAGCTATTTTTTGTGCGGGCCGCGCTTCTAGCCCCAATAGATCTGTTGTTGCAGTTGCCCGTGCGCAGAGCAACGCCATTCGGTGGTTAGAAACTACCGCCTCCGAATCCGTTGGAGCGGGACTGGCTGTCACCAAGCCGTAAGCGTGGTGTGCGGACCCCAGGCGCACCGGAGCACAAAACGCTGCCATAGCAACGACAAAATAACGCTCATGATGCGCTGCTTGACCTGACGAGGTGCCCGCCACCAGCCGGAGGCTTCCCTCCAACAGGGCTGGATGCGCATACCAGAGTCCGTCTGAGGAGCACTGTGCGCGCCACTCTGTGGCCATGGTGGAGGGAACCAACGGCATCGGTGCAATCCCTGCTGTCAAAATTTCAGGACTCTCTTCACCACCAAGCATCGTTTGTGTATCCGAAGGAGGCACAAGTAGTGGCTCTGAATGCAGGCGATCGTTATTGTTTGTAGTTATGCCTGCAACAGCCGAGTCCAAGCTCCTCCACAGCCGCTCAATCAAACCCACTTGAGTGGAGGTAAGCCCTGAGTGCAGTTCCTCTGCTGCCATGGGCCTGCAATTTGCCACCGGAGCAGTTCTTGTGATGGTGCCATGGGCGTAGGCTTGCCCGATTTCGAACTGTCCGTTTATGACAACACAGGGCATGATTGCCCTTCCGGAGGTGCTGCTAATGGCTGCAACGGTAGGTGCCGCTGCCGTAAAGATCACGGATTGTAGCGCTGCTGGGGTGGCATCATGGGTTCCAATGAGAGCGCCGGCTGCTGCGGTTGCCATCTCACACAATGCTCCCCACGGTAATGTGCCTGGAGCCCCAAAATAATCGCGAAGCCAACCAGCAGCCAACGGCAGCAGCTCCAACTCGAGGCGAGTGTCCCCAGTGCGGCTCGTGGGCTGGCCAAGCATGTTGGCGCTAAGAGCTCCCAATAGGTGGTGGTGCCGGGGGGAAAACCAGTACGTGCCACGCATCCAGGGAAGTGGTTCCAAGGCTATGTTGGGAGACAGCCCTCGGCGAGCTGCGCCTGCAACTTTGGCGCTCCACTCGGGTGCAGCAATGGCAGTGGTACCCATGAGGATGGCATGTGCATTAGTGCCTTGGAAAGCAAAGGAGCTGGTGCCCACCATGACGTCCGAGGAGCCGGAGGGTATGCTGCCATGCCCAGCACTGCTGCGAAGCTGCCGTGCCATGAGTAAGCTCTCAACATTTGTAGAGGCCTCGCCCTCTGCTCGCAGTGCTGCCTCACGTTTTGCGTGGCGAACCTGCATGGCAGCACTAATGTGTGGATTCACATCACGCAAATTGAGAACGGGGAGGGCGGCCCCGCTTTGCACGCTTATGAGTGCCTGGCACAACCCTGCAGTGCCTGCGGCGCCCTCCAGATGACCGATGTAGGACTTCACTGCCGTGAGAGCGAGCGGTATCACCTGCAATGACGAGCAACCGATGGTATCATTACAATTTATATGACATATATGAACAAATGTATGACAGTGAATCATGGTACCACTACTATGCAATATGATAGTGTCGCTACATCGTAATAATAAATCCAGAGCGTGGGGGGGGGAGAAAACCGCAATCAATGATCCAACATCCCTCGGTTTTCCCATCTCGATTTTTTATTCCTATTTTACCCTCTCTTTTTCCAAGGGGAAATCTGCACGTGGATTAAAATCTGCAGCTTCAGGGCCCGCGCGGGCGAACATTGCTCCCGGGGGGAGGTTATGGAGAACCTGAAATATATATATCATATATATATACGCAGGTTGTACTCCAAGAACTGTCGGGCACTCGCAGAGACATACGGAGACTAAGATGAGATAATAAAATAACTTAGGTGTTTTATTATCGGTCGGAACTGACGGCAGGCAAGATGCAAGTGACACTACACGGCGAGGGGTGACACAGGAAGAGACAGTCACCCCCATTTTATGGGGGGGCGAAAGTCTGTCTCCCCATGACACCACCTCACCCCGAAGGTGTGAGGTGTCACGATGCCAACTTGCCAGGCCAGGCCTAAGATCCTACGGCAAGCACAAAGGCGAAACCCTAAGGAAACATACATCTCGTGAGACCCAAAGGGGTCTTTTTCAACCCAACTAGTGTGGCTCAGCCTGCGTTGGTCTCTAGATGCGTGCTCTAGGGGCTTACGCCCATGCATGTGCTGTGGGGATGACTACTCCCACAGGCCAGCCGGCGAATCTAGCCCCAGCAATCGAGGGTGGACGGCGGCGTAGCTCACGATGGTGAAACGAAGCTGAGCGCCGCCAAGACGTTGTCATCCAACGCCCACGCGATGCGGTGCGACGATGCGTGGCACCAACGGGCGCAGTGGAAGCGTGGTGGGCCCATAACCTTATGGAGAACCTGAAATATATATATCATATATATATACGCAGGTTGTACTCCAAGAACTGTCGGGCACTCGCAGAGACATACGGAGACTAAGATGAGATAATAAAATAACTTAGGTGTTTTATTATCGGTCGGAACTGACGGCAGGCAAGATGCAAGTGACACTACACGGCGAGGGGTGACACAGGAAGAGACAGTCACCCCCATTTTATGGGGGGGCGAAAGTCTGTCTCCCCATGAGGAGGCCCCAATTCTGGACACCCTCTACTTGGTAGGTGGGGGGGGGGGTCCGCCCCCCTAGGCGTTAACACCTAAATGACGAATTAGTTTTCAGTAGACGAAGAGCTGAAACTGCCATATAGATGACTCATAAGTAGCTCCTCCTCAAACCTCCCAATGCCCAATTCAAATTGCCAAGTCAGCTTTCTGCAGTCTAGTGCCAGCATAGGGACTGATTTACAGTAAACTGTGCTGCACGTGCCCGTGCGATATCATGCGAGAGGAACGAGGCGGACTTAGCCCGAGAGAGAGAGAGAGAGTGAGTGCCGGAGCGCAAAGAAAATTCCTTTCCAGCTATTATTCTATCTCTATCTTCATTTCTCACGTGACTGATATGATGTGGCCGACGTGGTCTATTCCTTCTAGACATATTGTGGCTGATATGGCGTGATCGAAGTGGATGTGTTGTGTTGACAACAACCCATGTAAGATTTATTACGATACTTTACAGCTCACACTAGACATTGTGGGGCTGATATGATGTGGCCGACATGGTCCATTCCTTCGAGACATATTGTGGCCGATATGGCGTGATCGAACTGGATGTGTTGTGTTGACAGCAACCCATATAAGATTTACTACGAAACTTTACAGCTCACAACAGACGTTACATCAATATTTCTGCGGCATCACACGATGAATCAGAAGACAAGAAACAGACCTGAGTTGCTGTGAGCAGCGCTGAGCTGGCTGCAGTGACTTCGATAGGGTCTCCGAGAGCAGTGCCGGTGCCATGCATCTGCAGTGTGGTCATGGCCCCGGGGGCAAGCCCGGCTGTGCCCAGCGCTCGCTGCAGCACCTGCTGCTGTGCTGGACCATTGGGTGCTGTGAGGGAGCTTGAACGGCCGTCCTGGTTCACGTGTGTGGAGCACAAGTGCACGAGAAGTGCTGTGGGCTCGGAGGAGTGGGTGGCGGCAAGCTTCTCCGCACGCTTGGCGCGGAGAATGAATGCGCCTGTCCCTTCGCCCCGCACGTAGCCATCCGCCGAGGCGTCGAGCACCTTACACCGGCCCTCTGGGGTGAGCATGCCGGCGTTGTAGATCGCGTTAGTCCCCCCGCTGGAAAGCATGAGCTGCACACCGGCGGAAATTGCGGCCGTGCAGTCTGGTTGGGATACCATCGTGAGCCGTGCAAAGTGTGCTCCAACCATAGAGGAGGAGCAAGCTGTATCCACGCTCGCAGAAGCTCCCTGTTACAGTATGGCGCTACACAAAGGCTTAGTGGCGGGAAGAGGTGCTGAATTTCACAAAGTGGAAAAGGTACTGAAATTCACAGAAGTGGGTATCTGAGAGCACTTGCAGGACAGCCCAAGGAAAGCTTCCTCATAGAAATGGGTTCGTACAGAATACGAGAGCATATGTCTGGCCAATAGGTGAGTCACGTACCAACTCGTAAGACAGTTGACATTTCGGCTGGGTTCTACATTTCCTTCCTTTTCTTTCACTTGTCGAAGTTGCGAGAGGAAAACGTTTTTGACGGACTAGAGTTTCATCCCTTTCTTTCTTTCTTTCTTTCTTTCTTCAACTTTCCCCCCTCTTAGCTCGCACTATGCCTTGGTGGTTCCTCAGGCTCACCCAATCACGTAGTGGCCCAACACCTTATTCCTCGGCTCGGTCGCCGCGACTGAGTATTTTCTATTCACTCAACTGTTTTCTGCGATGGGGACCATTCATTAATTAATGTGTCCGACGCTGTGCTCTCCTATAGCACAAACCTGCCAAGTCTACCAAACAAGATTTCCAGCGGTGACGCCTTGTTTTTGGAGGTGGCGGTCCTCATACATCCCGGAGCTGCCGTCGACATTCCTACACAAACAACAGCACGGGAAGAGGGGTAATGGGCCGCACCTTGAGACCGTACGTGTATGAAAGGCGCCCCGCAGCAACGCTCAGGGTGCCCCCAGTAGCCATGTAAGGGTTCATCTTGGTGCCATGCAGTGCAAGCTGGTTTGCATATTCCATCTGTTGCAGCCCCACAAACACTGCAGCATCTGCCGGGAGCAGCTGCTGTCCCGCGCCTACACGAGCGCCACCCACCCCGTGCTGCAGTGCCTCATGCACGATTTCGCACAGCATACGGTGCTGGGGATCCATCATCGTTGCCTCCACCCTCGCCAAGCCGAACAGAGAAGCATCGAAGCGATCCTCGTCCTTTAGGAAGCTCGCGAGACGTGACCCAAGCTCCTTCCCTCCCCCGACCACCTCCACATCCCATCGATTTGCCGGCACCATCCCGATTGCGTCATCGCTTAGCACAGCCTCAAGTGTTGCCATCCGTATCTCTGGGAACCGACTTGCCACCATGGACACCTCGATGGAAAACATGCTGCTGCCCAGACCTTCCGGCAGATCCAAGGCCGTGTCGGGCACTTCATCCTCATCCAGGGTGAGCTCCGTACATAGGTACCCTGCGATCTCCCCGATGGACGGGTAGTCGAATACCATGGTGGGAGCAAACTCCATCCCGAGATCAGACCCCATCTGCTTCGTCACCTCCACGATCGAGAGTGAGTCGAGGCCGGCCTGCATTAACGGCTCGTTAGGGTCGATTTCTGAGCCCATGACACTGACCACTGCCCCCATCAGCTGTGCCTCGAGAGCCTCCTTTTGCTCTTCCTTGCTCAACCCATGCAGGCGCTGTTGAATTGCTCGCGCAGCAGCGCTGAGGTTCGTCCCCTCATCTCCCTCGGCAGCAGCTGCAGCTGTGCGGTCGATGAGGTGTGTGAACTCCTCGAAGAAGCCGGGGGTGTGCTGCAGCTGCCGCATGACCTGCGCCCAGTCAAAGGGTAGGACTGCAGTGAGGGAAGGGGTGGTGCACTCTACCGGGAGCGGAGCTCTCGCCTTGGTGCCGACCTGGTCGCCTCTGCAATCGTCGGTGTGGGAGCACAGTGCGTACTCAGGCCGGGCTTGGGCCATAATGAGCATGGAGCTCAATGCGTGGAGACCGAGCGCAGGGGAAATAGCGTTCATCCCAGTTGACTGTCGTGCTTTTGTGTGGGCTCCCCCGCTGTCTGCAGCCCCCATGCCGCCTAGCCCAGCCCACTCGCCCCACTGTAGAGATCTTCCAGGGATCCCTGCGACGTGAAGCTCCTGCGCGTATGTGTCCAAACTGGCGTTGGCGGCTGCGTAGTTACTCTGCCCAGGGGACCCAAGGAGGGCTGCCACCGAGCTAAAGAGCAGTGCTGCGGATACCGGGTGCCCACTAGCCAGGTGTGCGCAAAGCGCACTGATGCCACCGAGTTTGGGAGCGCTTGCAGCACGCACGCTCCCGGCTGTCTGATTGGTCAGAATACCGTCTGCGAGAACCCCCGCAGTGTGCAGTACGGAGTGTAGCATGCGCGGCAAGCAGGCTTGGTGGGATGGTACACCGGCAGTGCGGGTACCGCCCAACGACTGCGCAAGGCTGGCGGAGTCCTCCGCCTGCGCGACATCGGCCGCCACAGCACACGCACAAGGAAGGAGCCCGGCTGAAGAAGGCTGGAGCACTGACAAAAGAAGGTGGCGCACATGCTCGGGCATCCCTCCCGAGCGCGACACCAGGCATGGGGTGCCGAGATCGGATTTCACCAACCAGCACGCAAAGAGGCCGCCGAGCGCGCCGCTGCCGCCTGTGACGAGGTGGAGGGACTCGTTCTGCTGCTGCGAGCTTACCCGGAGCGAGCAAAGTCCTTCTTGCCATGGAGCGGACGTCAAAGAGGGCGCAACCCGCACCCCACCTTGGAGGCGCTGCCCATATGCGTCCACTCCAGCGACCTCTGTCATGGCATCTAGGGCACTGCCGGGGGTGTCCCTGCCGGTGTTGCAGTCAAGTGTGCTACCGGTGAACTTGGAATTTTGGCCGAGGGCCTCCTGCGCTGCAGCCCGCAGTGCCCCCCACACAGACCCTGCGGCCTGCACCTGCCCACCTCGGGCTGCGGCGAGATGCCTAGTTGCGCCAAAGGCGTCGTCGGCGCGGGTGATGACGTGGCACATCAACTTGGGGAGGAAGACCGTCGGGGCCATCGATGCGATGGCAGCTGCAGCAAGGAGCATCGAGCGCACCCTCGGGGATGAGCCGGCTTCCCCACGGAACGCGGCAGCCTGGGTGATGTCCACGCTGTCCGAGGCCAAGAGGCGGATGAGACTGGAAGCCGGAGATGCTGTGTTGGAGCACATCGTGCTGGAGTGTGCCAGCGGGGGAAACGCCTTGAATTGCACCACATAATGCCACTCAGTGCCCCCAGTGCTACTGACGTGGCTGACTCCTCCCCGGCTATGTACTGTCTTGCCTTCCAGTTGCTTCATGTCAACACGGTGGAAGATTGTCCAGCTCAGTGAGCAGGGCCCACCTTCCTCTTGATCAGGATCGAGTGGGGATAGCATGCCCCCCGTGCTGGCGGCAACAAATGGCGTATCCATTTCCCTTCCACATAGCTGCACGTGGCATATTGCGAGGGCACGCGGCTGGAATGTGGCTCTGGCTCCAGGTGGGCCGAGGTGGGTGGCCAGCTTGGCAGAGAGGGTGGTCTCCAGGATGGCGGGATGCATGGTATACCCGGAGACCTCACACACCGTATCGAGGCCTGGGGCGATGGAGCCAAGAACCACGCGTGGCGGCGTCCATCCGATGGTCTGCGTTATGCGAGGGCGCAGCGTAGGGACACCATGGGCAGCCTCACTTACGCCCTTGATGCTGGCTGGTCCTCGGACCAGTGAAAGGATACAGGGTGCCAGACGACCTGATGCAATGGAGATCAGCGGTGGGGATTGATTGCTCAGCGATGGTGGCTTGTTTCCCAGTGTGATCAAGTCTTTGTCTAGCCGCACAGTGAGGGAAAATGAAGCTTCCGGTAGCAGGTCTTCAACCTGCAGAAGGTGGGGTGCTGCGAAGGAGATGGACTGCATGCCAATGCTTGCGGCTGAAACCATGTCGCGTGCAACAAAGCTGGCAGAAGCAAACAAAATCTCTAAAGATGCGCCGTGCGAAAGTTTGGGAGAGCCCTCATTTTTGAAATCCCACAGGAGTCCAGCGGATGCCGGCCGGAAGCCAGCTTCCAATTCTAACCATGCGGTGTTGCGACCAGTGGCAGAATGTAACACCTGATTAACAAGGTAGTGCGATACAGGCACTGGCCAATGGCGCGCGTGCAGCCATGTGCGCAGGTGCTGATGGCGCTCATAGGTGCATGCCGCTGAGTGGGGTGCCAGCAGAGCGTGTGCGTTGGTGCCCTGGAAGGCGAAAGAGCTCACCCCAGCCAACGGGGCGGCGGTGCCCTGACGGTCCCTGGTCCACGTGACAGGGTTGCAGGACTTGGGCAGGGTGGCCGGGCGTGCGCCAGTGCGGGTATGGCCTGTGGTGAGCATGGCAACGAGATGCGGGCTGAGCTGCCGGAGCTGTGTCAGGGCGGGAACGGCATCGGCACACAGACTGGCATAGGTGTGGGCAAGCCCGGTGACGCCGGCGCCTGCCTCGGTGTGGCCCACTGCGGACTTGGCTGTGGTGACTGCAAGTGGTGCAGCCTGGAGGATACGCTTATTGGCAGTGGAGGCATCCATGAGTACGGCGCTGGCGGCGCCCATCTCGATGGGGTCTCCGAGTGGTGTGCCGGTGCCGTGCATCTGCAGCAAGGCGACAGTGTGCGGCGCGGCTTGTATGCTTGTGAGGGCTTGGCGCATGGCTGCCTGCTGGGATGGGCCATTGGGAGCAGTGAGTGAGCTGGAGCGGCCGTCCTGGTTGACAGCGGTGCCCGCCAGCAGCACGTGAAGCTGCTCATGGGGCACAGTGGAGCTTGGGTCGCTGTGCAGCACGATGGTGGCACACGACTCGCCTCGTACATACCCATCAGCAGAGGCGTCGAGGGTCTTGCAGCGGCCGTCAGGCGCGAGCATACCGGCGCAGCGGAAGGTGGCAGTGGTGGTGGGGTCGAGGGTGAGGTTGACGCCGCATGCGAGGGATGTGGACGTGTGGCCGACGGCCCAGCTGACGCAGGCGAGATGGGCACCAACAAGAGAGGAGGAGCAGGCGGTGTCGACACTGAGGGAGGGGCCTTGAGCGCCATAAAAGTAGGAGAGGCGACCGGCAGCAACGCTCTGTGCACCTCCAGTAGCTGCGTAGGCACTTACTGGAGCGTTGTTTTTCGTGCACACCTTGGCATAGTCAGTTGTGGAGATGCCAACGAACACGGCCATATTATTTTTGGCTGCCGCTGCTTTGCTGACGGTGGAGGCCTTATGTAATGCCTCAGCAGCACGCTCGAAGACCAAGCGCTGCTGTGGATCCATTAATGTAGCTTCAACTCTTGGAATGCCAAAATAGCTATCATCCATTATGTACGCGTCACACATAAATCCCCCGAAGCCAGCTGGGATTGTGGCGGTATCAATCGATCGCAGGCCGTCAACGTCCCAACGTTGAAGCGGCACTGCAACCAAACCGTCATGTGTTGGTGCCAGGATGTCCATGTCTCCTCCGGCCACCTGGCTTGCCACTGCAAGTATCCCAAGACTGCCTCCCTGTGGGCCGGCGCCCGCCCGCAAGTATGGTGCCGGTGCAAGCATGCCGCTTTCCACATCCTCCAGATACTCGCCGCCACTGTCATCGGAATAGTAATCCTCCTCCTCATCGCTTTGAGGCAGCTGGGAGTGCAGGTAGCCCGCCACAGCCGCCACGGAGGGGTAGTCGAACGCTGCGGTGACCGGGAGCTCCACACCGACACTCTGCTCGACGGCAGTCTTGAACTCCACCGCGCCCAGTGAGTCCAGCCCGGCGTCCATGAGCGGCTGGTCCATGTCCACGTCAGACCCGAGCACGGTTTGCACGGCGGCCATGACCTGGGACTGCAGCTGTGCGAGCTGGTTGGCCGAGGAAGGCTTCTCGGACTTCCTCGCGCGGAGCTTTCGCTGCGAGGCACGAGGCATGCGGTGGTCCTCATCTGACTCCACTTCCTGCGAGGGCCCATCGGCGTGAGCGAGCTCGGAGTGCAGGTAGCCTGCCACGGCCGCCACGGAGGGGTAGTCGAATGCTGCGGTGACCGGGAGCTCCACACCCACGCTGCGCTCGACGGCAGTTTTGAACTCCACCGCGCCCAGTGAGTCCAGCCCGGCGTCCATGAGGGGCTCATCTGCGGCGACCTCGGATCCGAGCACAGTGGTCACTGCGGCCATGACCTGGGACTGCAGCTCAGCAAGCCTCTCCTCGGATGATGGGCCGGCCTTGCGCCGAGACACAGCTTTCTTGGCAGACTTTGTCTTGGGCGCCTGGCGCAGCTTGCCTGACTGAGGGGCCTCTGATGCAAACTCGCCAAATAGCGTCGGCACCACGGGCAAGCGCTGCAGCACCTTTGACCAGGTGAAGCGGTTCGCACCCACCTGCGCATGGGCGAGGGAGGCAACGCCGGGCACGCCACCCGTGCAGCTGACGAGGGTCCGGATCACGCTGAGGCCCTCGTGGGCGGTGAGCATGTTCATGCCCATCTTCTCCATGCGCACAGCGGTGGTGGGGTCCTGCAGTGCCATGCCGGCGCCGCCCCAGGCGCCCCAGTTGACACTGACGGCGACGCCACCGGCGCTCTGGTGCTGCTGAGCCACGGCATCCAGCACGGCGTTGGCTGCGGCATAGTTGGACTGGCCGGGAGACCCGAGCAAGGACGCCACCGACGAGAAGAGCACCTCAAAGGCCACCGAGCTGGCCCGCAGCTGGCTGTGCAGCTGCTGCGTGCCGTCGACCTTGGCGGCTGCGGGCACCCACATGGTGCCGGCGGTCTGGTTGGGGACGGTGGCGTCGTGCAGCACGCCGCCTGCGTGCATCAGCACACCCAGGACGGGGGCGCGCGGGTCGTGGGAGGCGGTGGAGGCGGCTGCCTCGCTGGTGAGGCTTGCGTCGAGCCTCTGTGCGGTGACCATGGCTGCGCACTGGCCACGTGCGGCTTGCGCGAGGGCACCGGAGGCATTGGCCACCCGGCCGGAGCGCCCACTGAGGCTGAGGTGCCGGGACGCGCTCTGCACCATCCATGCGGCCATCACGCCACCGAGAGTGCCGAGCCCACCTGTGAGGAGGGCGGAGACGCCGCCACAGGCCTTGAGGGGGGCGGTGCCCGTGAGCAGTACCCGCCTGCTGGTGCCGCGTGGGGTGTGGCATGAGTGTCGAAGGGCGCCCGGGGCTGCACCCAAACTCATTGCTGTCCGCGACACGCGACTGAAGATGCCGTTGGCGGCCGCGTGTGACAGCTGTGTGGCCATGTTGGCCACAGCAGCCACGGATGTGACGTCGGCGGCGAGCACACTGTAGCAGACATCGGGGCGAGCTTGGCTGGACAGAGCATGGCTGCTGCACAGGGCATGCTTACCGACCTGGCCGAAGCGGGCGCCGTAGGCAGCAAGGCTTATGCAGGCCTCGGCGGCCCCTGGTGACGGGATGCAGTTGAGCACCGCGCCCACCCCAGCGGCCTGTGTCAGCAGGGTGCACACTTGGATGGCATCGAGGCCGCCTGCACTGGACGAGGTGCGTGAGTGCAGGGAGCGCAGCAGATGGCGCTTACGAGGGCTGGGAGCCGTGATGTGGACGTCAGCACTGGCGCCCTGCAGCAGGCACAGCGCGGCTGTGGCAAAGGCGTCAGCGCCTGCATTGATCAGCACGCGGTTGGGTGGAGCAAGGCCACGTGGACAGATGTGCTGGAGTGCGGCCACGGCAGTCATGTGCATGGTGGGGAGGGCAGCGGCTTCGTCAAAGTGCAGGGTGGGCGATTTGTGGGAGAGCAGAAGCGCGTTGGCCATGCAGTGGCTGCCCAGGCATTGAGATGCAGGCCCAAACATGCCCTCCCCGACGGCAGCGTGTGCTTGATGGACGGTCACCACTCCCGCAAAGTCACCGCCCGGCGTGTGGCCTGTGGAGGCATGTGCTGAAAGGGCACCGGCAACGGCGAGGATGTCCGAGTGGCTGATCCCCACGGCATGGACATTGAGCTGTACGAGATGCTGGGTGGAGCCTGCATCCAGGCCGTGGTCTGCACCCAGGTGCAACCTGAGCGCATGGTCGTCATCAGCAGAGGCAAGATGCGCGGGGTGGAGCTGGGGATGCGCAGCACTCGGCAGGAGCAGTGCGGTGTGAGGCATGCCATTGCGCAGCACCACACCGTAAGAGCTCATCCAGGCCCCGCTGCTGTTACTGGGCACGAGATGGCCGATGGAGGCGTCGTGGGCTTGGGACGGCTGCCGGTCCAGGGAGCGCATATCCATCTTGGGGCTCTCCTGAGAGACGGTGCGCAGCATGCCGAGGAGTGCAGACTGTGCGGCACCGCATGCACTGCCGCAGATCTCAGCGGCACCAGCGCTGGTGGTGAACTGGGTGCCGTGTGTGGAGAGCAGGGCGGGGGGTGGCAAGGCCATGCTGCAGGCCATGAGATGTGCGACCTGCATCATACTGGAGCTGTAGGAGTGGACGTGGGTGGACAGGGGTGGTGAGCGCGGAGGGTGGGATGCCAATGCAGTGGCGGGAGGTGGGGGTGAGGTGCGAGGGCACTCGCGCAGAGACCCGGGCATGGCCTGCCAGCTGATGACATACATGTTGGTGGATGGGTGTGGCTTGTGAGCGGCCAGTGAGGTGCTGGAGATGGCGGCGGCAGAGCCAGGGCCTGGCTGCCTGGTGCGGCGGTGCATGGCTTTGGTGATGAGGGAGCTCAAGTGGGCAGCAGGGGCACCCGTGTTGCAGTCAATGATGCTGTGGGAGCTAACACCATCTGTGGGCGTGCCGGGGGCAAGCCAGCTCTGCGCTACGCCACGTGCTACCGTGCCACAGATATGGGCCTGCACATGGTATCCGCTTACAGCCGCCGGGACGCGCATCTGGTGGTGGCGCTGCTGCTGCTGCTGTGCTACAGGCGGTGGTGGGTTAACCTGAGCAGCCGCCTGGAGTTGCAAGCTGCCATCCAAGCAGGCGGGATGCACCCAGTATAGCACGTCGGGCGAGGACTGCCCCGTGCCCAGATTGCCTTGCACCTCTATCATGAGGGGCGCGTCGCGAACATGGGCTGCGGCAGAGGGTATGCCAAGGAGACTTGGTGTGAGGCTCAGCAGATTTCCGGATGGCAAAGGGGCAGGCACCAGCAGGCGGCTCTGCACCCAGAGCACGCTGCCGACATCGCCCTTCATATGCGTGAGGGAGGCGCCGGAGGGCTGCTGACTGATGATCTCGAAGCTGTCATGATGCATTCTGACCTCCAGAAGAGGGCTGGCATGGGCTTGATCATCTGGCATAGCAAGTGGCGCTGGGATGCTGATGCCAGTCAGCACGGTAGCAGCAACCGCAGGCATACTTGCATAGACGTGAGATGTGGCATAGGCAAACTCCAGGAAGCCAGCACCGGGCAGCAGAGCTTTGCCAGCCACGCGGTGATCCCAGAGGTGGCCCAGCATGTTGTTGCCACAGGAGAGGTCGGCTTGGAGAGTGCCGCGGCCATCTGCGAAGCTCATGTAGAAGGAAGCGAGCATGGGGTGTGGAGATGGGGATGTCCAGTGGCGCGAGTGCAGCCATATGCGCAAGTGCTGATGGCGCTCATAGGTGCATGCCGCTGAGTGGGGTGCCAGCAGAGCGTGTGCGTTGGTGCCCTGGAAGGCGAAAGAGCTCACCCCAGCCAACGGGGCGGCGGTGCCCTGACGGTCCCTGGTCCACGTGACAGGGTTGCAGGACTTGGGCAGGGTGGCCGGGCGTGCGCCAGTGCGGGTATGGCCTGTGGTGAGCATGGCAACGAGATGCGGGCTGAGCTGCCGGAGCTGTGTCAGGGCGGGAACGGCATCGGCACACAGACTGGCATAGGTGTGGGCAAGCCCGGTGACGCCGGCGCCTGCCTCGGTGTGGCCCACTGCGGACTTGGCTGTGGTGACTGCAAGTGGTGCAGCCTGGAGGATGCGCTTATTGGCAGTGGAGGCATCCATGAGTACGGCGCTGGCGGCGCCCATCTCGATGGGGTCTCCGAGTGGTGTGCCGGTGCCGTGCATCTGCAGCAAGGCGACAGTGTGCGGCGCGGCTTGTATGCTTGTGAGGGCTTGGCGCATGGCTGCCTGCTGGGATGGGCCATTGGGAGCAGTGAGTGAGCTGGAGCGGCCGTCCTGGTTGACAGCGGTGCCCACCAGCAGCACGTGAAGCTGCTCATGGGGCGCAGTGGAGCTTGGGTCGCAGTGCAGAAGCACAGCCGCACACGACTCGCCTCGTACATACCCGTCAGCAGAGGCGTCGAGGGTCTTGCAGCGGCCGTCAGGCGCGAGCATGCCAGCAATCTGGAAGGTGGCAGTGGTGGTGGGGTCGAGGGTGAGGTTGACGCCGCATGCGAGGGATGTGGACGTGTGGCCGACGGCCCAGCTGACGCAGGCGAGATGGGCACTGACTAGAGAGGAGGAGCAGGCGGTGTCGACACTGAGGGAGGGGCCTTGAGCGCCATAGAAGTAGGAGAGGCGACCGGCAGCAACGCTCTGTGCACCTCCAGTAGCCGTGTATGGACTTAATGCCATGTTGTCTCTTTCCACAAGCTTTGCATAGTTCGTTGAGCAGATTCCCACGTACACCCCCAGGTTGTCCCTAAGCGTTATGCTTGATAATGTCTTTTGCAGGACTTCCGCTGATCGTTCGAGCAGCAATCGTTGCTGTGGGTCCATCAATTTTGTTTCAACAGGGGAAATGTTAAACTGAGATATGTCGAAATATTCGACATCTTGAAGGAATCCTCCAAATCGTGCACTGATCTCATTGACATTGGAGTTTATCCATCTGCAAGAAGGAACACCAACCAAACCGTCATGTGTTGGTGCCAGGATGTCCATGTCTCCTCCGGCCACCTGGCTTGCCACTGCAAGTATCCCAAGACTGCCTCCCTGTGGGCCGGCGCCCGCCCGCAAGTATGGTGCCGGTGCAAGCATGCCGCTCTCCACATCCTCCAGATACTCGTCGCCACTGTCATCGGAATAGTAATCCTCCTCCTCACCGCCCTGAGGCAGCTGGGAGTGCAGGTAGCCCGCCACAGCCGCCACGGAGGGGTAGTCGAACGCTGCGGTGACCGGGAGCTCCACACCGACACTCTGCTCGACGGCAGTCTTGAACTCCACCGCGCCCAGTGAGTCCAGCCCGGCGTCCATGAGCGGCTGGTCCATGTCCACGTCAGACCCAAGCACGGTCTGCACAGCGGCCATGACCTGGGACTGCAGCTGGGCGAGCTGGTTGGCCGAGGAAGGCTTCTCGGACTTCCTCGCGCGGAGCTTTCGCTGCGAGGCACGAGGCATGCGGTGGTCCTCGTCTGACTCCACTTCCTGCGAGGGCCCATCGGAGTGAGCGAGCTCGGAGTGCAGGTAGCCCGCCACAGCCGCCACGGAGGGGTAGTCGAACGCTGCGGTGACCGGGAGCTCCACACCGACACTCTGCTCGACGGCAGTCTTGAACTCCACCGCGCCCAGTGAGTCCAGCCCGGCGTCCATGAGCGGCTGGTCCATGTCCACGTCAGACCCAAGCACGGTCTGCACGGCGGCCATGACCTGGGACTGCAGCTGTGCGAGCTGGTTGGCCGAGGAAGGCTTCTCGGACTTCCTCGCGCGGAGCTTTCGCTGCGAGGCACGAGGCATGCGGTGGTCCTCATCTGACTCCACTTCCTGCGAGGGCCCATCGGCGTGAGCGAGCTCGGAGTGCAGGTAGCCCGCCACGGCCGCCACGGAGGGGTAGTCGAATGCTGCGGTGACCGGGAGCTCCACACCCACGCTGCGCTCGACGGCAGTCTTGAACTCCACCGCGCCCAGTGAGTCCAGCCCGGCGTCCATGAGGGGCTCATCTGCGGCGACCTCGGATCCGAGCACAGTGGTCACTGCGGCCATGACCTGGGACTGCAGCTCAGCAAGCCTCTCCTCGGATGATGGGCCGGCCTTGCGCCGAGACACAGCTTTCTTGGCAGACTTTGTCTTGGGCGCCTGGCGCAGCTTGCCTGACTGAGGGGCCTCTGATGCAAACTCGCCAAATAGCGTCGGCACCACGGGCAAGCGCTGCAGCACCTTTGACCAGGTGAAGCGGTTCGCACCCACCTGCGCATGGGCGAGGGAGGCAACGCCGGGCATGCCACCCGTGCAGCTGACGAGGGTCCGGATCACGCTGAGGCCCTCGTGGGCGGTGAGCATGTTCATGCCCATCTTCTCCATGCGCACAGCGGTGGTGGGGTCCTGCAGTGCCATGCCGGCGCCGCCCCAGGCGCCCCAGTTGACACTGACGGCGACGCCACCGGCGCTCTGGTGCTGCTGGGCCACGGCATCCAGCACGGCGTTGGCTGCGGCATAGTTGGACTGGCCGGGAGACCCGAGCAAGGACGCCACCGACGAGAAGAGCACCTCAAAGGCCACCGAGCTGGCCCGCAGCTGGCTGTGCAGCTGCTGCGTGCCGTCGACCTTGGCGGCTGCGGGCACCCACATGGTGCCGGCGGTCTGGTTGGGGACGGTGGCGTCGTGCAGCACGCCGCCTGCGTGCATCAGCACACCCAGGACGGGGGCGCGCGGGTCGTGGGAGGCGGTGGAGGCGGCTGCCTCGCTGGTGAGGCTTGCGTCGAGCCTCTGTGCGGTGACCATGGCTGCGCACTGGCCACGTGCGGCTTGCGCGAGGGCACCGGAGGCATTGGCCACCCGGCCGGAGCGCCCACTGAGGCTGAGGTGCCGGGACGCGCTCTGCACCATCCATGCGGCCATCACGCCACCGAGAGTGCCGAGCCCACCTGTGAGGAGGGCGGAGACGCCGCCACAGGCCTTGAGGGGGGCGGTGCCCGTGAGCAGTACCCGCCTGCTGGTGCCGCGTGGGGTGTGGCATGAGTGTCGAAGGGCGCCTGGGGCTGCACCCAAACTCATTGCTGTCCGCGACACGCGACTGAAGATGCCGTTGGCGGCCGCGTGTGACAGCTGTGTGGCCATGTTGGCCACAGCAGCCACGGATGTGACGTCGGCGGCGAGCACACTGTAGCAGACATCGGGGCGAGCTTGGCTGGACAGAGCATGGCTGCTGCACAGGGCATGCTTACCGACCTGGCCGAAGCGGGCTCCGTAGGCAGCAAGGCTTATGCAGGCCTCGGCGGCCCCTGGTGACGGGATGCAGTTGAGCACCGCGCCCACCCCAGCGGCCTGTGTCAGCAGGGTGCACACTTGGATGGCATCGAGGCCGCCTGCACTGGACGAGGTGCGTGAGTGCAGGGAGCGCAGCAGATGGCGCTTACGAGGGCTGGGAACCGTGATGTGGACGTCAGCACTGGCGCCCTGCAGCAGGCACAGCGCGGCTGTGGCAAAGGCGCCAGAGCCTGCATTGATCAGCACGCGGTTGGGTGGAGCAAGGCCACGTGGACAGATGTGCTGGAGTGCGGCCACGGCAGTCATGTGCACGGTGGGGAGGGCAGCGGCTTCGTCAAAGTGCAGGGTGGGCGATTTGTGGGAGAGCAGAAGCGCGTTGGCCATGCAGTGGCTGCCCAGGCATTGAGATGCAGGCCCAAACATGCCCTCCCCGACGGCAGCGTGTGCTTGATGGACGGTCACCACTCCCGCAAAGTCACCACCCGGCGTGTGGCCTGTGGAGGCATGTGCTGAAAGGGCACCGGCAACGGCGAGGATGTCCGAGTGGCTGATCCCCACGGCATGGACATTGAGCTGTACGAGATGCTGGGTGGAGCCTGCATCCAGGCCGTGGTCTGCACCCAGGTGCAACCTGAGCGCATGGTCGTCATCAGCAGAGGCAAGATGCGCGGGGTGGAGCTGGGGATGCGCAGCACTCGGCAGGAGCAGTGCGGTGTGAGGCATGCCATTGCGCAGCACCACACCGTAAGAGCTCATCCAGGCCCCGCTGCTGTTACTGGGCACGAGATGGCCGATGGAGGCGTCGTGGGCTTGGGACGGCTGCCGGTCCAGGGAGCGCATATCCATCTTGGGGCTCTCCTGAGAGACGGTGCGCAGCATGCCGAGGAGTGCAGACTGTGCGGCACCGCATGCACTGCCGCAGATCTCAGCGGCACCAGCGCTGGTGGTGAACTGGGTGCCGTGTGTGGAGAGCAGGGCGGGGGGTGGCAAGGCCATGCTGCAGGCCATGAGATGTGCGACCTGCATCATACTGGAGCTGTAGGAGTGGACGTGGGTGGACAGGGGTGGTGAGCGCGGAGGGTGGGATGCCAATGCAGTGGCGGGAGGTGGGGGTGAGGTGCGAGGGCACTCGCGCAGAGACCCGGGCATGGCCTGCCAGCTGATGACATACATGTTGGTGGATGGGTGTGGCTTGTGAGCGGCCAGTGAGGTGCTGGAGATGGCGGCGGCAGAGCCAGGGCCTGGCTGCCTGGTGCGGCGGTGCATGGCTTTGGTGATGAGGGAGCTCAAGTGGGCAGCAGGGGCACCCGTGTTGCAGTCAATGATGCTGTGGGAGCTAACACCATCTGTGGGCGTGCCGGGGGCAAGCCAGCTCTGCGCTACGCCACGTGCTACCGTGCCACAGATATGGGCCTGCACATGGTATCCGCTTACAGCCGCCGGGACGCGCATCTGGTGGTGGCGCTGCTGCTGCTGCTGTGCTACAGGCGGTGGTGGGTTAACCTGAGCAGCCGCCTGGAGTTGCAAGCTGCCATCCAAGCAGGCGGGATGCACCCAGTATAGCACGTCGGGCGAGGACTGCCCCGTGCCCAGATTGCCTTGCACCTCTATCATGAGGGGCGCGTCGCGAACATGGGCTGCGGTAGAGGGTATGCCAAGGAGACTTGGTGTGAGGCTCAGCAGATTTCCGGATGGCAAAGGGGCAGGCACCAGCAGGCGGCTCTGCACCCAGAGCACGCTGCCGACATCGCCCTTCATATGCGTGAGGGAGGCGCCGGAGGGCTGCTGACTGATGATCTCGAAGCTGTCATGATGCATTCTGACCTCCAGAAGAGGGCTGGCATGGGCTTGATCATCTGGCATAGCAAGTGGCGCTGGGATGCTGATGCCAGTCAGCACGGTAGCAGCAACCGCAGGCATACTTGCATAGACGTGAGATGTGGCATAGGCAAACTCCAGGAAGCCAGCACCAGGCAGCAGAGCTTTGCCAGCCACGCGGTGATCCCAGAGGTGGCCCAGCATGTTGTTGCCACAGGAGAGGTCGGCTTGGAGAGTGCCGCGGCCATCTGCGAAGCTCATGTAGAAGGAAGCGAGCATGGGGTGTGGAGATGGGGATGTCCAGTGGCGCGAGTGCAGCCATATGCGCAAGTGCTGATGGCGCTCATAGGTGCATGCCGCTGAGTGGGGTGCCAGCAGAGCGTGTGCGTTGGTGCCCTGGAAGGCGAAAGAGCTCACCCCAGCCAACGGGGCGGCGGTGCCCTGACGGTCCCTGGTCCACGTGACAGGGTTGCAGGACTTGGGCAGGGTGGCCGGGCGTGCGCCAGTGCGGGTATGGCCTGTGGTGAGCATGGCAACGAGATGCGGGCTGAGCTGCCGGAGCTGTGTCAGGGCGGGAACGGCATCGGCACACAGACTGGCATAGGTGTGGGCAAGCCCGGTGACGCCGGCGCCTGCCTCGGTGTGGCCCACTGCGGACTTGGCTGTGGTGACTGCAAGTGGTGCAGCCTGGAGGATGCGCTTATTGGCAGTGGAGGCATCCATGAGTACGGCGCTGGCGGCGCCCATCTCGATGGGGTCTCCGAGTGGTGTGCCGGTGCCGTGCATCTGCAGCAAGGCGACAGTGTGCGGCGCGGCTTGTATGCTTGTGAGGGCTTGGCGCATGGCTGCCTGCTGGGATGGGCCATTGGGAGCAGTGAGTGAGCTGGAGCGGCCGTCCTGGTTGACAGCGGTGCCCGCCAGCAGCACGTGAAGCTGTTCATGGGGCGCAGTGGAGCTTGGGTCGCTGTGCAGCACGATGGTGGCACACGACTCGCCTCGTACATACCCATCAGCAGAGGCGTCGAGGGTCTTGCAGCGGCCGTCAGGCGCGAGCATACCGGCGCAGCGGAAGGTGGCAGTGGTGGTGGGGTCGAGGGTGAGGTTGACGCCGCATGCGAGGGATGTGGACGTGTGGCCGACGGCCCAGCTGACGCAGGCGAGATGGGCACTGACTAGAGAGGAGGAGCAGGCGGTGTCGACACTGAGGGAGGGGCCTTGAGCGCCATAAAAGTAGGAGAGGCGACCGGCAGCAACGCTGTGTGAGCCACCTGTTCCACTGTAAGGGCTTATGTCTGTATGACATTTTGCCAACAGCTTCGCATAGTCCGTTGTTCCAATTCCCACAAAAACTCCCATTGATATTTTTTGGCTCTTATGGTAGTTCAATGAGCTGTTTGAACTCATGACCAACGCTTCCGCTGCACGTTCAAAGATTGAACGATGCTGTGGATCCATCCATGTAACTTCAGCCTTAGGAATGCCAAACTGAGTGTGATCAAACATATCGATGTTGGCGATGAACCCGCCGAATCCTGCGGGGAAAACACCTATCTGTTGATCTCGTAGTGTACTCAAATCCCAACGTTGAAGCGGCACTGCAACCAAACCGTCATGTGTTGGTGCCAGGATGTCCATGTCTCCTCCGGCCACCTGGCTTGCCACTGCAAGTATCCCAAGACTGCCTCCCTGTGGGCCGGCGCCCGCCCGCACATATGATGCCGGTGCAAGCATGCCGCTTTCCACATCCTCCAGATACTCGTCGCCGCTGTCATCGGAATAGTAATCCTCCTCCTCACCGCCCTGAGGCAGCTGGGAGTGCAGGTAGCCCGCCACGGCCGCCACGGAGGGGTAGTCGAACGCTGCGGTGACCGGGAGCTCCACACCGACACTCTGCTCGACGGCAGTCTTGAACTCCACCGCGCCCAGTGAGTCCAGCCCGGCGTCCATGAGCGGCTGGTCCATGTCCACGTCAGACCCAAGCACGGTCTGCACAGCGGCCATGACCTGGGACTGCAGCTGGGCGAGCTGGTTGGCCGAGGAAGGCTTCTCGGACTTCCTCGCGCGGAGCTTTCGCTGCGAGGCACGAGGCATGCGGTGGTCCTCGTCTGACTCCACTTCCTGCGAGGGCCCATCGGAGTGAGCGAGCTCGGAGTGCAGGTAGCCCGCCACAGCCGCCACGGAGGGGTAGTCGAACGCTGCGGTGACCGGGAGCTCCACACCGACACTCTGCTCGACGGCAGTCTTGAACTCCACCGCGCCCAGTGAGTCCAGCCCGGCGTCCATGAGCGGCTGGTCCATGTCCACGTCAGACCCAAGCACGGTCTGCACGGCGGCCATGACCTGGGACTGCAGCTGTGCGAGCTGGTTGGCCGAGGAAGGCTTCTCGGACTTCCTCGCGCGGAGCTTTCGCTGCGAGGCACGAGGCATGCGGTGGTCCTCATCTGACTCCACTTCCTGCGAGGGCCCATCGGCGTGAGCGAGCTCGGAGTGCAGGTAGCCCGCCACGGCCGCCACGGAGGGGTAGTCGAACGCTGCGGTGACCGGGAGCTCCACACCCACGCTGCGCTCGACGGCAGTCTTGAACTCCACCGCGCCCAGTGAGTCCAGCCCGGCGTCCATGAGGGGCTCATCTGCGGCGACCTCGGATCCGAGCACAGTGGTCACTGCGGCCATGACCTGGGACTGCAGCTCAGCAAGCCTCTCCTCGGATGATGGGCCGGCCTTGCGCCGAGACACAGCTTTCTTGGCAGACTTTGTCTTGGGCGCCTGGCGCAGCTTGCCTGACTGAGGGGCCTCTGATGCAAACTCGCCAAATAGCGTCGGCACCACGGGCAAGCGCTGCAGCACCTTTGACCAGGTGAAGCGGTTCGCACCCACCTGCGCATGGGCGAGGGAGGCAACGCCGGGCACGCCACCCGTGCAGCTGACGAGGGTCCGGATCACGCTGAGGCCCTCGTGGGCGGTGAGCATGTTCATGCCCATCTTCTCCATGCGCACAGCGGTGGTGGGGTCCTGCAGTGCCATGCCGGCGCCGCCCCAGGCGCCCCAGTTGACACTGACGGCGACGCCACCGGCGCTCTGGTGCTGCTGAGCCACGGCATCCAGCACGGCGTTGGCTGCGGCATAGTTGGACTGGCCGGGAGACCCGAGCAAGGACGCCACCGACGAGAAGAGCACCTCAAAGGCCACCGAGCTGGCCCGCAGCTGGCTGTGCAGCTGCTGCGTGCCGTCGACCTTGGCGGCTGCGGGCACCCACATGGTGCCGGCGGTCTGGTTGGGGACGGTGGCGTCGTGCAGCACGCCGCCTGCGTGCATCAGCACACCCAGGACGGGGGCGCGTGGGTCGTGGGAGGCGGTGGAGGCGGCTGCCTCGCTGCTGAGGCTTGCGTCGAGCCTCTGTGCGGTGACCATGGCTGCGCACTGGCCACGTGCGGCTTGCGCGAGGGCACCGGAGGCATTGGCCACCCGGCCGGAGCGCCCACTGAGGCTGAGGTGCCGGGACGCGCTCTGCACCATCCATGCGGCCATCACACCACCGAGAGTGCCGAGCCCACCTGTGAGGAGGGTGGAGACGCCGCCACAGGCCTTGAGGGGGGCGGTGCCCGTGAGCAGTACCCGCCTGCTGGTGCCGCGTGGGGTGTGGCATGAGTGTCGAAGGGCGCCCGGGGCTGCACCCAAACTCAATGCTGTCCGCGACACGCGACTGAAGATGCCGTTGGCGGCCGCGTGTGACAGCTGTGTGGCCATGTTGGCCACAGCAGCCACGGATGTGACGTCGGCGGCGAGCACACTGTAGCAGACATCGGGGCGAGCTTGGCTGGACAGAGCATGGCTGCTGCACAGGGCATGCTTACCGACCTGGCCGAAGCGGGCGCCGTAGGCAGCAAGGCTTATGCAGGCCTCGGCGGCCCCTGGTGACGGGATGCAGTTGAGCACCGCGCCCACCCCAGCGGCCTGTGTCAGCAGGGTGCACACTTGGATGGCATCGAGGCCGCCTGCACTGGACGAGGTGCGTGAGTGCAGGGAGCGCAGCAGATGGCGCTTACGAGGGCTGGGAGCCGTGATGTGGACGTCAGCACTGGCGCCCTGCAGCAGGCACAGCGCGGCTGTGGCAAAGGCGTCAGCGCCTGCATTGATCAGCACGCGGTTGGGTGGAGCAAGGCCACGTGGACAGATGTGCTGGAGTGCGGCCACGGCAGTCATGTGCATGGTGGGGAGGGCAGCGGCTTCGTCAAAGTGCAGGGTGGGCGATTTGTGGGAGAGCAGAAGCGCGTTGGCCATGCAATGGCTGCCCAGGCATTGAGATGCAGGCCCAAACATGCCCTCCCCGACGGCAGCGTGTGCTTGATGGACGGTCACCACTCCCGCAAAGTCACCACCCGGCGTGTGGCCTGTGGAGGCATGTGCTGAAAGGGCACCGGCAACGGCGAGGATGTCCGAGTGGCTGATCCCCACGGCATGGACATTGAGCTGTACGAGATGCTGGGTGGAGCCTGCATCCAGGCCGTGGTCTGCACCCAGGTGCAACCTGAGCGCATGGTCGTCATCAGCAGAGGCAAGATGCGCGGGGTGGAGCTGGGGATGCGCAGCACTCGGCAGGAGCAGTGCGGTGTGAGGCATGCCATTGCGCAGCACCACACCGTAAGAGCTCATCCAGGCCCCGCTGCTGTTACTGGGCACGAGATGGCCGATGGAGGCGTCGTGGGCTTGGGACGGCTGCCGGTCCAGGGAGCGCATATCCATCTTGGGGCTCTCCTGAGAGACGGTGCGCAGCATGCCGAGGAGTGCAGACTGTGCGGCACCGCATGCACTGCCGCAGATCTCAGCGGCACCAGCGCTGGTGGTGAACTGGGTGCCGTGTGTGGAGAGCAGGGCGGGGGGTGGCAAGGCCATGCTGCAGGCCATGAGATGTGCGACCTGCATCATACTGGAGCTGTAGGAGTGGACGTGGGTGGACAGGGGTGGTGAACGCGGAGGGTGGGATGCCAATGCAGTGGCGGGAGGTGGGGGTGAGGTGCGAGGGCACTCGCGCAGAGACCCGGGCATGGCCTGCCAGCTGATGACATAAAGCATGTTTTTATCTTGGGAGGACTCCGTTTTCCCTTCCAATAGTGCAATTCTGTCCCTGCTTATGCTTGGTTGTGTGCGCATTGGCTTCGCCAGCAATGATCGCAATTGTGTTCCACTGTTTTTCTCTGCAGGACGAGCTATGCTGTGGGAGCTTACACTATCCATCTCTTCGGTCGTTACCGGTGTCAGCAGGGCAAAGCCGTGGAGATGAGTTCCGGTTATGTGGGCGACTGTGGTATATGCCTCGTAGCTGGCAGGGACACGGACGACGGGCCTCTTGACTCCGCGGAAGCTGAGCGGTTGCTGTGCGAGGCAAAGCTGTGTGGTGTTGTCCAAGTCCGCTGGATGAACCCAGTGCTCCGAGCTCCGTGATAGTGTGCTGCCTCGAATGCTTCCCCCAACCACAAATGGATTGCTCGGCCGGCCTGACGTGATGTGGAATGGCACAAGGCGAATGGCGCGTATTGATGTCACGGAGCTGGTCTTTACCGGACATGGGATGTTTGTCGGACACATACGGCAGGCAATCCCCTTCATGTGCGGTCCAGTGGATGCCAGCTGAAATCTGCAGTCCTTGTGCAGCGTGAAGGACATTTCTTGGTGGCCATCGGACTTGGTCATGCGGTCAGGCAAGACGCATGGGAACGGCACGGCCAGCTGTGTTAGTGCTAGATTCCCTGCACTGGAGAAGCTGCATGCTGCCCCGGAAAAGGCCATTTCGAGGAATCCTGCACCGGGGACTATGGACTTACCAGAAACTCGATGATCCCATAGGTAGGACAGCTGCGCGCTGCTCTGCAAACGTGTGCACAACATGATTCGGGGAGCAGTGCTGTGCGAGACATACGAGATCAGCGGGTGAGGGGCTGGGAGCGGCCAGTGGTACCGTGCGTGGCGCGCGCGTGTGAGGCAATGGCCATCTCGCGCGGATGCCGGAACAGAGGGCACGACGAGTGCATGTGCGTTGGTGCCTTGAAATGCAAAGGAACTTACACCCGAGATCCCCGGCCGCATTGCCTCGCTGCGACCCTTGATGCTGGGCATCCCTACCGGCGCCTTGGCGAGGAAAGCGGAGCGGCCTGCTGTCTGCTGGTCAGAAGCCCTCTCGAGCATTGCGGTCAGGTGAGGGTTCATGTGCCTTAAATGTGTGAGCGCTGGAATGGTGCTATCGCAAAGGATGGCTCGGGAATGTAGGAGGCCAATCACACCGGCGCCCGCCTCAATGTGGCCAACAGAAGATTTGGCTGCCGCAATGCTCAGAGGCCGTCGAGATGAGTCATCGCTTGCTCCATCCAACAGCACAGCTGCTGCTGCGCCCATTTCGATGGGATCCCCCAATGGGGTTCCAGTACCGTGAAGCTGGAGTAAATACACGTCGCCAGGCTGTGAATGTCCACTGCGCAGCGCTGTCCTCAGGACTGTTTGCTGTGAAGGTCCATTGGGGGCAGTCAGCGCACTGGAACGACCATCTTGGTTCACAGCACTGCCTGCAACATGCACATACGCCGTCATTGTTGGTGTAGCTGTGCTCGAGACCTCATGCAGCATCACAACGCCGCAGGCTTCTCCTCGAACGTATCCGTCAGCGGCGGCATCCAGGGTCTTGCACCGGCCATCCGGCGAGATGAACTGCCCAGCATTGAGCAGTGCCGTGGGATTTGCAGAAAGAAGTAAGTTCACTCCACAGCCCAGAACGGTTTGCACTTGACCAAGGCTCCAGCCTGTGATGCCGAGGTGGACAGCCACCAGTGATGACGAGCAGGCAGTGTCAACACTGAGGGAGGGACCTTGCACTCCATACAAATACGACAGCCGCCCTGCTGCCACGCTCAATGCCCCTCCTGTTGCAGCGTATGGAGTTGCCCCCACGTTACTGTTGGCCGTGACTAGCGTGAAGTCAAGAGCAGAGATGCCCACGTAAATTCCCATATCTGCCCATTGGCTGTCGTGATCATGTGCAACAGCGAGTAGGGGCAATGCCTCATCCGAGCATTCAAGAAGCAATCGTTGCTGAGGATCCATCAACGCCGCTTCTGCTGGTGCCACACCAAAGCACATTTCGTCAAAGTGCTGCAGATCGCCGAGAAAGCCACCAAAGCCAGCAGGCAGTCCCCCTGCGCGCTGCCTGCGTTGTTCTTCCACATCCCATCGAGCAAATAGCACACTTCCCATCGCATCCAGAACGTTTTTGAATCCTGTTGACGCGACAGCAGACGAGCCAGCCGTTGGCTCGGGCACGCGCAAGGCCACAGAGAATATACCAATACTGCCTCGGTTGGTGGCCAGTGGGACAATACTGTATGTGCTGCAGTCTCCAGCGAGGTCATCCAGGGTTAAACCAGGAAGCTGGGATGCCAGGTATCCTGCAAGCGCAGTGACTGAGGGGTAATCGAATGCTGCGGTAGCTGGAAGCTCGGTTCCAGTCTGGGTGCATATTGTGGTGCGAAGCTCCATTGCCCCCAAGGAGTCGAGTCCAGCATCCATCAAAGGTTCGTCGGGGTTCACCTCAACGCCCAGAACGCTGTGGACAGCTTCCATGATTTGAGACCGCAGCTTTGTGACCGCAATCTGCAGCTCTGCTCTGCTCTGATGACGATCATGTGCATCCACGGCTGGCTCAAGGCGGCTGCTGAGATACCCTGCCAAAGTTGCCACCGATGGGTAGTCGAATGCCACGGTGGCCGGCAAGTCAACACCAATGTCATTCTCGATTGTCTTCCTGAATTCCACAGCTCCGAGAGAGTCCAGGCCAGCATCCATGAGCGGCTCGTTCACCCCGATCCCGGAGCCAAGAACATCGCTGACCATCGCCATCAGCCTACTCTGTAGCTGCTTTGAATCGATGCGTGGTGCTCTCAGGCTCATGCCTGAAGCTGGCTGATTTTGCAAGTTTCTTGCTGTGGACGCCTTCGTTGGAATGACCACAAGCTCCTCTGTTTTCACGCACATCTCAAACAATGGTGGGGGGATTGAACGTCCCTTCAGCAATTGTGGCCAGTTGAAGGGACTGGCAATGACCTGCGGTGGGTGGTTAGCACTGACGGGCACCCCTTGTAGCTTGCAGCCCAGGAGTGTGGCTAAAACTGCAATCCCCTCTGAGACCGCCAGCGTTCCCATGCCTGACCGCTCGAGGCGAATGGACGTACTTCGGTCCTGTGCTGCCATGCCTCCTCCTCCCCAGCCACCCCAATTCACGCTGCTCGCCGCATGACCAGCGTTCTGCCAAGTTGGTGCCATGGCGTCCAATGCAGCGTTTGCTGCGGTGTAGTTTGCTTGTCCAGGTGAACCTAGAACGGCTGCCACCGAGGAGAACAGCACCTCCTTCGACAGTGGCTGCGAGTACAAGCCATAATGCAAGGACTCTGCTGAGGTGGTCTTCGAAGCAATAGATGCCCGGACAGTACCGGCGGTCTGGTTCACGATCAGCCCATCGTGCAGGACACCGCTGGCATGCATGACACTGTCAAGAGTGGCTGTGCGGCTGGTAGCCACTCGGGAGGCGGCGTGCGCTTCGCTGGAGAGGCTGACATCGAGGCGCTCGGTCACCATGAGGACCGTGGAGGTGCCGAGCATTGCCCTGCGCAGAGCACCCGTGGTGGGGCCACTAGAACGGCCGGTACGGCCGAGGAGACGAACACTTTGTGCCGAGCTGTCAGCCAGCCAGGACGCCACCAGGGTTCCGAGTGTGCCGAAACCGCCCGTCAGTAGGCTTGAGCCGCTTGCGCAAGCCTCGACTGGCAGCCTGATCGCAGGGCGCTCCATGCCCCTCACTAGCCTCGCCGTGAACGCTGTGCCAGATCGCGTTGCAGTTCCATATGTTGCCTCCTGCCAGTTGTTGGTGGGGGAATCCTCAAACCGTCGCCCGCCTGCTGACTGGGCACTCACCAGATGTGCGTCCAAGCTCGTGACTACTATCGAGCCTTGTTTCTCTTGAGCCACCGTGCGCATCAGGCCCAGCACAGCGGCGGCTTGCATGCTTTGTTGCGCCTGGAATCCATCCCCATCAGCCAAGAGTACATGCCCTCCACGAGTTGACAAGCCCATGTGGCAAGCCTCGCGGAGTACTCCCCCCACAGAGCTCAGCGCTTGCACCACCTGCATCATTGCCGCCACTTGAGCATGCGAGCTTTCCATAGGGCAAGGCATTCGCAACCTCATCGAGCCTGCTTCATCACCGCGGCCTATGGAAGGCATTGGCCTGTCCGGCGCTGTAATGTATGCTGCTTGGGCTCCCATGTGGGCAATTATAGAGGCCGCCTCAGTGGCTGCCTCGCCTCGAGAGGGAGACCTGAAAGCCAGCCATTGTTTCGTGTAGCTCACCACGGGAGAGGTTGTGGCAGCTTGAGCATGGCGGTTTTGATCCAAAGGTCGGCACTGGAGACCTGCGAAATGGACAGCGGCCGGGTAGTCTTGCGAGCCCACGTGCAGACAGCATGGCTGCATCCAGTCTTTTTCATGACTGAGACCAGTGAGAGGGCCACTCTGTGTCACCGTGGCATATGCCGGCGTCGCTCTCATTGACGACATCATGAAGTACGCCTCTCCACTTGCAGGCAGGCATGCTTCCACAGTCTTGGTAGCAGCAATGCCAACGCTCACTTGCCGCGCATGAGGGTGTGCAAGGCTGATGGCGGCCTCCAGGAAATTGGGGTGGACACAATACGGAGCGTGCCTCGTTGCTTGTGCTGCATCAAGCCGCGAGGTGAGTTCCAGGTTGGTATCTCTAAGTCTGGTCTTCCCTGGGGACCTCTGGTGGCACACCAACAACACCTTTGCTGCGAAGATGATTGGAGGCGGTTGCACGATGCCGCGCTGACCATCATTATAGCGACAAGGCGTAGCGCTACCGCAATGGACCATTCCGGCATATGCCCTGAAGTTCAAGTGGGAAGCAGTCGATGATGACATGATTGAGCTGAACTCGCATACATTGCCGGACAGGCAGCACCGCAGGGTCGTTGCTGTCTGCACTTGATCCACTGGAAAGCCTGCTGCGACTGCCATAAAGGCAATGTTTGTCAGCAGATGCCCTCTGCCTGTGCCATCATCTGGGACGAGCTGTGCAAGTGTACTGTGCGCCATCTCCAAGTAGACCCCTGCCCCTAGCACTGGTTTTCCGCGCACTGTCGCCGCGCGCACTGCATCGATCGGTAATCCAGGACCGTGTACACGAACATCAGTGATGGCGTGCAAGGCAACACCACCACGGAGTGAGGGTGGCAGTAAAGGAGCCACCCAGTGGGCACGAGCAAATTGCTGCCGGGTATGTTGAGGCTCTGTCCGGCACACCACCTTGGAGACAGGGCCGCCAGCTGCAAGCAGAGCATGCGCATTGGTTCCCATAAAAGCAAAGGCGCTCACGCCTGCAAGGCCATGCGTGTGGGAGCCAGATGTGTGGTCTGTGTGGGTACTACCCGTGGGAGGAAGAGCGCCAGAAGTGCGCGGGAGGTAAGCTGTGCCTGCCATGGCGCCCTCCATAGCTCCCTGCTCAAATATGTTGGAGAGGTACGGGTTGAGATTCTGCAAGTGGGGTAAGGGAGAAGCTGCGCGTGCACTCATCATCGCTAAGCTATGCACGAGGCCATTGGCACCCGCGCTGGCCTCGGCGTGCCCAATGGAGGACTTGACTGCGGCCAAGCTCAGAGGGGGTTTAGGGCTGGCCCATGCTGCCCCCTTCAGGAGCACTGCAGCTGCAGCGCCCATTTCGATGGGATCACCCAGCCCAGTGCCTGTGCCGTGCAGCTGCAACAGGGACACAGCTTTCGGCTGTGAGGAGGCATTCTCTAGGCTCTGCCGGATGACCACTTGCTGAGACGGCCCATTGGGTGCGGTGAGGGAGCTGGAGCGGCCATCCTGGTTCACTGCAGATCCTGCGAGGTGTGCGCATGAGGTGCTTGCCTCATCATCCTCGTCTTGATTGCTGCACATGAATATTGCTGCGCACGACTCTCCGCGCACATATCCGTCGGCAAGCGCATCCAGGGTCTTACACCGCCCATCCACGGCGAGCATACCGGCGCATGCGAATGTGGCTGAAGTGTAGGCATCCAATGTGAGGTTGACGCCACACACGGCTGCGCTAATAGGCGGTGACGAGGTGTGCACAGTGCGCGCTAGGTGCGCAGCCACAAGTGATGAGGAACACGCAGTGTCCACACTGACGGACGGCCCTTGCGCCCCGTACATGTATGATAGGCGGCCTGATGCGACACTAAGAGCGCTTCCTGGGCCAGAGTAAGCGCTGATTGAGGCAGTGCTCGTCACAACAATCTTGGTGTAGTCTGCAATACAAATGCCGAGGTACACCCCCATGATTGGAGGGGGCTGCTCCACTGTGTGGCGCGCGGAGAGCAGCAAATCAACCATTGTATGGCACAGTAGCCGCTGCTGGGGATCCATGAGCATGGCTTCTGCTGGAGGGATAAGGAAAAGCTTCTCGTCAAAGCTCTCGATTGCATCCAGGAAACCACCGAAGGCGGCGGGTAAGGTTCGTGGGTCTTGCTCTCTCATGACGTCCAGATCCCAGCGGCTTCCAGGAACTGCAACTATACCATCGTGATTGAGTGAGATGTCGAAGTCTCCGCCACAAAATGAACAACTGGTAGCATGAACAGTAAGCGACGGCACCAAATGCAATGGAGCGTCGTGGGTGAGAGATTCCATGAGGCTTTCAGTGTCGTCATCAGCATGTGGCAGCTGGGACTGCAAATAAGCGGCCAGCGCCGCCACGGAGGGGTAATCAAACGCCGCGGTCACAGGCAGCTCCAGCCCCACGCTTCTCTCCACGGCGCTTTTGAACTCCACCGCACCCAGCGAGTCCAGCCCAGCATCCATCAGCGGCTGATCCACATCCACGTCTGATCCCAGCACAGTCTGCACGGCGGCCATCACCTGAGACTGCAGCTGTACGATCCGGTCCGCAGCTGGCGCACGCTGCCTGGTGCTGAGTGCGCGCCTTGGGGTGTGCTCCTCCATGGCATCAAGCTCGGCGGGGTGTGCTGAGGTGTCTCCGAGCTGGGAGAGCAGGTAGCCGGCCACGGCTGCCACCGAGGGGTAGTCGAACGCCGCGGTCACTGGCAGCTCGAGCCCCACATTGCGCTCCACAGCACTCTTGAACTCTACCGCACCCAGAGAGTCCAGCCCCGCATCCATGAGGGGCTCGTCTGGGGGCACCTCTGATCCCAGTACACTCACCACGGCGGCCATCACTTGTGAGTGCAGGTGTGCGAGGCGCTCCTCGGATGATGGGCCGGCACTGCGACGCTGGCGTGCCCGCCCACGTGTGCGTGCGACAGCTTTGCGCGAAGGCGCGGGCTGTCCGGCCTCCGCACCCTTCTGCGCACCCTCCTCAGCGAACTCGGCAAAAAGCTTCGGCACCACGGGCAAGCGCTGCAGCACCTTTGACCAGGTGAAGCGGTTCGCACCCACCTGCGCGTGGGCGAGGGAGGCAACGCCGGGCACGCCACCCCTGCAGCTGACGAGGGTTTGGATCACGCTGAGGCCCTCGTGGGCGGTGAGCATGTTCATGCCCATCTTCTCCATGCGCACAGCGGTGGTGGGGTCCTGCAGTGCCATGCCAGCGACGCCCCAGGCGCCCCAGTTGACACTGACGGCAACGCCACCGGCGCTCTGGTGCTGCTGAGCCACGGCATCCAGCACGGCGTTGGCTGCGGCATAGTTGGACTGGCCGGGAGACCCGAGCAAGGACGCCACCGACGAGAAGAGCACCTCAAAGGCCACCGAGCTGGCCCGCAGCCGGCTGTGTAGCTGCTGCGTGCCGTCGACCTTGGCGGCTGCGGGCACCCACATGGTGCCGGCGGTCTGGTTGGGGACGGTGGCGTCGTGCAGCACGCCGCCTGCGTGCATCAGCACACCCAGGACGGGGGCGCGTGGGTCGTGGGAGGCGGTGGAGGCGGCTGCCTCGCTGCTGAGGCTTGCGTCGAGCCTCTGTGCGGTGACCATGGCTGCGCACTGGCCACGTGCGGCTTGCGCGAGGGCACCGGAGGCATTGGCCACCCGGCCGGAGCGCCCACTGAGGCTGAGGTGCCGGGACGCGCTCTGCACCATCCATGCGGCCATCACGCCACCGAGAGTGCCGAGCCCACCTGTGAGGAGGACGGAGACGCCGCCACAGGCCTTGAGGGGGGCGGTGCCTGTGAGCAAAACTGGCCTGCTGCCAGCGTGCATAGCGTTCTGTGCCTGACGTAGCGCTTGTGGTGCCTCTCCCAGACGCCACACTGCCTCCGTTAAGGCTGCAGCAGGGAGCGTGTTCCGGGACACGGCATACGCGAGGGTAGCCATTTTGCTCCGAGCCGATGATGCAGCCATCAGATTCATGCTGACCACCTGGTGGCAGAGATCGCCTCTTTCCGCATGCCACAGCGCACTGCTGCCCGCATTACGCAGGCTTCCTAGCTGCACGTGCTGAGCTTCACTTCCCAGGAGACTCATCGCAGCCGCTGTGCACCAGCCAGATGCAGCCCCACTGAATACCATTGGCATGCCTGCCCCATGTGTGATCTGTGTGCACGTCTGTGCCGCATCTGCCATGCTGCATGCCCGGGATGAGTGCAGCATGTGGAGCTGTCGCAGTAGGCGGCGCTTGTGACGAGTGTCCGCTGTGATCAGTACATCATTGCAGCTCTCACGTAGAAAGTGCGTGGTCACTGCAGCAACCCCGCCCATGACACCATGGATGAGGGCAAGGCTGGGGCCCTTGATACCACCAACGGCCGCTGTCACTGCTGCGTCGGCTGTCACGATCACCGTGGGCAGTGCAGCAGCCCGATCAAACTGCAGAGCGCTTGGCATGCACACCACGAGCCGTGCGTCAGCTGTGCACTGCGTGCTGAGAGATCCTGCGGCAGTCCCGAATACACCGTCTCCGACAGTATGGAGTGCGTGCGGACTGATACCGTGCTGCATTGCCGCCACCACACCTGCGCAATCACCTCCACCATCTGCCACTGGCCGCACCTGTGATGAGGGCAGGCCTCCCGTAATGGAGAGTAGATCATGGTATTTCACACCCACCGCATGGACGTTGAGCTGCACCATATGCCCCAGTGAGGAGGGCTGTGCAGGTGAATGCCAGGTGTCATTGCTGATTCCCACGGCGCTCCAGGAAGGTGAGCAGCTCGAAGCGCCCTTCTGTGGAGAGATGGATATGGGATGGAGCTGCATGGGAGCTGTGGTGTGGAGCAGCTTGGCGGAATATGTCACGCGGCTGCGCACGACTGCCCCATATGAGCCAATGGGAAACCTGCCAGATGCGTTCTGTGTCAGCGCTGTATTGTGGGCCTGGGCTGGCTGCGAGTCCACCGACCCCACATCCATGGCGCCACTCTCGTTAGTCACGCTGCGCATCACTGCGACAGCTGACGCCTGTGGCGCTGTACGGTACGCAGCAGTACCACACGCGTCGCCGCTATTGATGATATGGGCGCCCTGAGTACTGAGGAGCGACACGGGAGGTGAGGCTAGGCTGCACGCCAGGAGCTGCGCCATCTGCAAAGCACTGGTTGAGTACGAGTGTGAGCTTGGCGGTTGGGGCATACGGGTGTTACGATACACCACGGGCTGTGCTGGGTCACGAGCTTGGGCGCCTGCTATGGGCTTGTGCAGTGAGCTCGCCTGCCAGCTGATGATGTACATGAGGTGTGCATGCTTCTGAGACATCGGTGCAGACACGTCGCTAGCTGATGCCAGGGAGGTGCGCTGCTGGGCATGGGTGCGCATGGGCTTGGTCACCAACGACTGCAAGGCGACGCCTGCAATGCTGCTGCAACCAGACTCCACAAGAGTGTGGGAGCTCACACCCTCATCCCCTTGCTTCTGGGTCTGGAGGGCCGTGGCGTGAGCATGTTGCGTGGTAAGCCGTGCATGGGCGTGGTATGCTCCAAGGGAGGCTGGCACCCGCATCTCAGCAGGTGCATCCTGCTGCGCGGCCTGGAGCTGCAGCATCCCATCCACGGATGCCGGCGCGGCCCAGTACATTGGGTCACGCGAGCTCTGCCCAACCCACACTGTGCCTCGCACGCAGGGTGGGCATCCCGAAGCTTCTGCCGTGCTGCCGTTATACACACCTTGCAGTGCAGCATACTGCCGAGCACCGATGGCTGTGCGCTGGGGCGATACTGTCAAGGATACGGAGCTTGCCACGCATTCAATGGCGCCGGTAACATGCACACTGCTGCTGCTTGCACGCTTGATGTGAGGTTGCTGCCCTGTGGAGATGGCGAAGCCAGAGCTGTGCCTCAGAGTGAAGCTCAACGGAGGTACGGATTGCTGCATGGCATCTGGCATTATCAGGGGTGCGGGGATCGCAATCTCGGTGAGTGCAGCGGCCATCCCGCCTGCCGACGCTGCCATACACATCTGTAAGGTCCCGTAAGCCAGCTCCAGGAACCCTGCGCCTGGCAGCAGTGCTCGCCCATTCACCCGATGGTCCCACAGATGTGCAAGCATCGCCGTCTCGCTCAGATTGGTTTGCAGGTGCAGCATGGTGTCGCCCATGGCGTCGGGTGCTGTGAGCGCGCACACCACCAGTGGATGCGGTCTCGGGGAGGGCCAGTGCTGCTGACATGCAAGGACTCGCTGCCGCTGGTGCTCCTCGCTCAACACGGCATGTGCGCTAGGAGACAGCAGCGCATGTGCATTGGTGCCCTGGAAGGCGAACGAGCTCACTCCGGCTACAGGCGCTGCCGCAGTGCATCTCCAGCTCACGGGGTTATGCGCCTTGGGTAGAGCTGCGGATCTTGTTTTGGTTGACTGCAGCATGGTGACCAGATGTGGACTCAGCTGCCGCAGCTGAGTGAGCGGCAGCACCATCTCGCTACATAAGCTTGCTCGGGTGTGAATCAGTCCAAGTACACCTGCGCCAGCTTCGGTATGCCCGACTGCAGACTTCGCGGTTGTGAAGGCAAGGGGTGCTGCCGCTGCCGCAGCTGCGCTGCTGCCCTTTGCTGACACGGGGGGCATCAACACGGCATTTGCTGCACCAATCTCGATGGGATCGCCCAGGGGAGTGCCCGTCCCGTGCATTTGCAGCAGTGTCACCGATTGCGGTGCTGCGCCCGCCTGCTGCAGGGCCTGCCGCATGACGCCTTGCTGGGAGGGGCCGTTGGGAGCCGTGAGAGAGCTGGAGCGGCCATCCTGGTTCACCGCAGTGCCCATCAGCAGTACCTGCAGCTGCGGAGAGGCTCCATCCAGGTCCTCGGCGATGCTGTGCAGAAGCACAGCCGCACACGACTCACCCCTGACGTACCCATCAGCAGAGGCGTCGAGGGTCTTGCAGCGGCCGTCGGGCGCGAGCATGCCGGCGCAGTGGAAGGTGGCAGTGGTGGTGGGGTCGAGGGTGAGGTTGACACCGCACGTCAAGGCCGCGGATGCGGCGCCATCTGCGAGACTGCCGCACGCCACGTGGGTGCCCACCAATGATGACGAGCACGCGGTGTCCACACTGAGTGATGGGCCCTGGGCTCCATAGAAGTACGACAGCCGCCCAGCGGCCACGCTCATGGCTCCTCCGGTGGCCGTGTATGCGCTCACGGGCATTGCCGTCTTCGTGATTACCTTGCCGTAGTCTGTGGTGGAGATGCCAACAAACATGGCCATGACACCCCGAGGCTCTGAGGACGCACACATCGAAGCAGCAGGCATGCCGAGTGTCTCGTCTGCGGCCTGCAATATCAGGCGCTGCTGTGGGTCCATCAACACGGTCTCTGACGGTGACAAACGGAAATGCATGTGATCAAACATATCGGTATCCGCCAGGAACCCGCCAAAGCGAGCTGCCCGGTCACTGGCCCCAGTAGATGCGCACGGCCCATCCACATCCCAGCGCAGGGTGGGCACAACACCCAGACCGTCGTGGACCGTTCCCGTCCACGTGGCACCTCCCGCAACCTGACTGGCCACAGCTGTGATCCCCACGGCCCACTGTGCTCGATCTCCTCCGGCTGGGCGCAGGTTACCGGCGTGATCCCATTCATCCTCGGCATCACTCATCCCATCATTGGACACATCGTCTGCGAGTGGCAGCTGGGACTGCAAATAAGCGGCCAGCGCCGCCACGGAGGGGTAATCAAACGCC
Organism: Cymbomonas tetramitiformis; assembly: GCA_001247695.2. Classification (NCBI taxonomy): domain Eukaryota; kingdom Viridiplantae; phylum Chlorophyta; class Pyramimonadophyceae; order Pyramimonadales; family Pyramimonadaceae; genus Cymbomonas; species Cymbomonas tetramitiformis. Next base: position 62,417 of record LGRX02021105.1, read on the forward strand.
GCGGTCACAGGCAGCTCCAGCCCCACGCTTCTCTCCACGGCGCTTTTGAACTCCACCGCACCCAGCGAGTCCAGCCCAGCATCCATCAGCGGCTGATCCACATCCACGTCTGATCCCAGCACAGTCTGCACGGCGGCCATCACCTGAGACTGCAGCTGTACGATCCGGTCCGCAGCTGGCGCACGCTGCCTGGTGCTGAGTGCGCGCCTTGGGGTGTGCTCCTCCATGGCATCAAGCTCGGCAGGGTGTGCTGAGGTGTCTCCGAGCTGGGAGAGCAGGTAGCCGGCCACGGCTGCCACCGAGGGGTAGTCGAACGCCGCGGTCACTGGCAGCTCGAGCCCCACATTGCGCTCCACAGCACTCTTGAACTCTACCGCACCCAGAGAGTCCAGCCCCGCATCCATGAGGGGCTCGTCTGGGGGCACCTCTGATCCCAGTACACTCACCACGGCGGCCATCACTTGTGAGTGCAGGTGTGCGAGGCGCTCCTCGGATGATGGGCCGGCACTGCGACGCTGGCGTGCCCGCCCACGTGTGCGTGCGACAGCTTTGCGCGAAGGCGCGGGCTGTCCGGCCTCCGCACCCTTCTGCGCACCCTCCTCAGCGAACTCGGCAAAAAGCTTCGGCACCACGGGCAAGCGCTGCAGCACCTTTGACCAGGTGAAGCGGTTCGCACCCACCTGCGCGTGGGCGAGGGAGGCAACGCCGGGCACGCCACCCCTGCAGCTGACGAGGGTCCGGATCACGCTGAGGCCCTCGTGGGCGGTGAGCATGTTCATGCCCATCTTCTCCATGCGCACAGCGGTGGTGGGGTCCTGCAGTGCCATGCCGGCGCCGCCCCAGGCGCCCCAGTTGACACTGACGGCGACGCCACCGGCGCTCTGGTGCTGCTGAGCCACGGCATCCAGCACGGCGTTGGCTGCGGCATAGTTGGACTGGCCGGGAGACCCGAGCAAGGACGCCACCGACGAGAAGAGCACCTCAAAGGCCACCGAGCTGGCCCGCAGCCGGCTGTGTAGCTGCTGCGTGCCGTCGACCTTGGCGGCTGCGGGCACCCACATGGTGCCGGCGGTCTGGTTGGGGACGGTGGCGTCGTGCAGCACGCCGCCTGCGTGCATCAGCACACCCAGGACGGGGGCGCGTGGGTCGTGGGAGGCGGTGGAGGCGGCTGCCTCGCTGCTGAGGCTTGCGTCGAGCCTCTGTGCGGTGACCATGGCTGCGCACTGGCCACGTGCGGCTTGCGCGAGGGCACCGGAGGCATTGGCCACCCGGCCGGAGCGCCCACTGAGGCTGAGGTGCCGGGACGCGCTCTGCACCATCCATGCGGCCATCACGCCACCGAGAGTGCCGAGCCCACCTGTGAGGAGGACGGAGACGCCGCCACAGGCCTTGAGGGGGGCGGTGCCTGTGAGCAAAACTGGCCTGCTGCCAGCGTGCATAGCGTTCTGTGCCTGACGTAGCGCTTGTGGTGCCTCTCCCAGACGCCACACTGCCTCCGTTAAGGCTGCAGCAGGGAGCGTGTTCCGGGACACGGCATACGCGAGGGTAGCCATTTTGCTCCGAGCCGATGATGCAGCCATCAGATTCATGCTGACCACCTGGTGGCAGAGATCGCCTCTTTCCGCATGCCACAGCGCACTGCTGCCCGCATTACGCAGGCTTCCTAGCTGCACGTGCTGAGCTTCACTTCCCAGGAGACTCATCGCAGCCGCTGTGCACCAGCCAGATGCAGCCCCACTGAATACCATTGGCATGCCTGCCCCATGTGTGATCTGTGTGCACGTCTGTGCCGCATCTGTCATGCTGCATGCCCGGGATGAGTGCAGCATGTGGAGCTGTCGCAGTAGGCGGCGCTTGTGACGAGTGTCCGCTGTGATCAGTACATCACTGCAGCTCTCACGTAGAAAGTGCGTGGTCACTGCAGCAACCCCGCCCATGACACCATGGATGAGGGCAAGGCTGGGGCCCTTGATACCACCAATGGCCGCTGTCACTGCTGCGTCGGCTGTCACGATCACCGTGGGCAGTGCAGCAGCCCGATCAAACTGCAGAGCGCTTGGCATGCACACCACGAGCCGTGCGTCAGCTGTGCACTGCGTGCTGAGAGATCCTGCGGCAGTCCCGAATACACCGTCTCCGACAGTATGGAGTGCGTGCGGACTGATACCGTGCTGCATTGCCGCCACCACACCTGCGCAATCACCTCCACCATCTGCCACTGGCCGCACCTGTGATGAGGGCAGGCCTCCCGTAATGGAGAGTAGATCATGGTACGTCACACCCACCGCATGCACGTTGAGCTGCACCATGTGCCCCAGTGAGGAGGGCTGTGCAGGTGAATGCCAGGTGTCATTGCTGATTCCCACAGCGCTCCAGGAAGGTGAGCAGCTCGAAGCGCCCTTCTGTGGAGAGATGGATATGGGATGGAGCTGCATGGGAGCTGTGGTGTGGAGCAGCTTGGCGGAATATGTCACGCGGCTGCGCACGACTGCCCCATATGAGCCAATGGGAAGCCTGCCAGATGCGTTCTGTGTCAGCGCTGTATTGTGGGCCTGGGCTGGCTGCGAGTCCACCGACCCCACATCCATGGCGCCACTCTCGTTAGTCACGCTGCGCATCACTGCGACAGCTGACGCCTGTGGCGCTGTACGGTACGCAGCAGTACCACACGCGTCGCCGCTATTGATGATATGGGCGCCCTGAGTACTGAGGAGCGACACGGGAGGTGAGGCTAGGCTGCACGCCAGGAGCTGCGCCATCTGCAAAGCACTGGTTGAGTACGAGTGTGAGCTTGGCGGTTGGGGCATACGGGTGTTACGATACACCACGGGCTGTGCTGGGTCACGAGCTTGGGCGCCTGCTATGGGCTTGTGCAGTGAGCTCGCCTGCCAGCTGATGATGTACATGAGGTGTGCATGCTTCTGAGACATCGGTGCAGACACGTCGCTAGCTGATGCCAGGGAGGTGCGCTGCTGGGCATGGGTGCGCATGGGCTTGGTCACCAACGACTGCAAGGCGACGCCTGCAATGCTGCTGCAACCAGACTCCACAAGAGTGTGGGAGCTCACACCCTCATCCCCTTGCTTCTGGGTCTGGAGGGCCGTGGCGTGAGCATGTTGCGTGGTAAGCCGTGCATGGGCGTGGTATGCTCCAAGGGAGGCTGGCACCCGCATCTCAGCAGGTGCATCCTGCTGCGCGGCCTGGAGCTGCAGCATCCCATCCACGGATGCCGGCGCGGCCCAGTACATTGGGTCACGCGAGCTCTGCCCAACCCACACTGTGCCTCGCACGCAGGGTGGGCATCCCGAAGCTTCTGCCGTGCTGCCGTTATACACACCTTGCAGTGCAGCATACTGCCGAGCACCGATGGCTGTGCGCTGGGGCGATACTGTCAAGGATACGGAGCTTGCCACGCATTGGATGGCGCCGGTAACATGCACACTGCTGCTGCTTGCACGCTTGATGTGAGGTTGCTGCCCTGTGGAGATGGCGAAGCCAGAGCTGTGCCTCAGAGTGAAGCTCAACGGAGGTACGGATTGCTGCATGGCATCTGGCATTATCAGGGGTGCGGGGATCGCAATCTCGGTGAGTGCAGCGGCCATCCCGCCTGCCGACGCTGCCATACACATCTGTAAGGTCCCGTAAGCCAGCTCCAGGAACCCTGCGCCTGGCAGCAGTGCTCGCCCATTCACCCGATGGTCCCACAGATGTGCAAGCATCGCCGTCTCGCTCAGATTGGTTTGCAGGTGCAGCATGGTGTCGCCCGTGGCGTCGGGTGCTGTGAGCGCGCACGCCACCAGTGGATGCGGTCTCGGGGAGGGCCAGTGCTGCTGACATGCAAGGACTCGCTGCCGCTGGTGCTCCTCGCTCAACACGGCATGTGCGCTAGGAGACAGCAGCGCATGTGCATTGGTGCCCTGGAAGGCGAACGAGCTCACTCCGGCTACAGGCGCTGCCGCAGTGCATCTCCAGCTCACGGGGTTATGCGCCTTGGGTAGAGCTGCGGATCTTGTTTTGGTTGACTGCAGCATGGTGACCAGATGTGGACTCAGCTGCCGCAGCTGAGTGAGCGGCAGCACCATCTCGCTACATAAGCTTGCTCGGGTGTGAATCAGTCCAAGTACACCTGCGCCAGCTTCGGTATGCCCGACTGCAGACTTCGCGGTTGTGAAGGCAAGGGGTGCTGCCGCTGCCGCTGCCGCTGCTGCGCTGTTGCCCTTTGCTGACACGGGGGGCATCAACACGGCATTTGCTGCACCAATCTCGATGGGATCGCCCAGGGGAGTGCCCGTCCCGTGCATTTGCAGCAGTGTCACCGATTGCGGTGCTGCGCCCGCCTGCTGCAGGGCCTGCCGCATGACGCCTTGCTGGGAGGGGCCGTTGGGAGCCGTGAGAGAGCTGGAGCGGCCATCCTGGTTCACCGCAGTGCCCATCAGCAGTACCTGCAGCTGCGGAGAGGCTCCATCCAGGTCCTCGGCGATGCTGTGCAGAAGCACAGCCGCACACGACTCACCCCTGACGTACCCATCAGCAGAGGCGTCGAGGGTCTTGCAGCGGCCGTCGGGCGCGAGCATGCCGGCGCAGTGGAAGGTGGCAGTGGTGGTGGGGTCGAGGGTGAGGTTGACACCGCACGTCAAGGCCGCGGATGCGGCGCCATCTGCGAGACTGCCGCACGCCACGTGGGTGCCCACCAATGATGACGAGCACGCGGTGTCCACACTGAGTGATGGGCCCTGGGCTCCATAGAAGTACGACAGCCGCCCAGCGGTCACACTTAATGACTTTCCAGTTCCCATATATGCACTTTTATGCAAGTTAACAGACGCCACCAAATTGCCAAAGTCCGTGGTGCCAACACCGACGGCAATTGCAAGGTGTTCATGTTTCGTTGCATTTTGCTGCCCAAAAATGTTGTAAGAAAGATGTAGCAAAAGGCGCTGCTGTGGGTCCATAACTTGACACTCAGCTGCGGAAATGTTGAAAAGTCTTGAGTCAAAGTTTTCAATGTCCGCCAAGAAGCCGCCAAAGCGAGCTGCCCGGTCACTGGCCCCAGCAGATGCGCACGGCCCATCCACATCCCAGCGCAGGGTGGGCACAACACCCAGACCGTCGTGGACCGTTACCGTCCACGTGGCACCTCCCGCAACCTGACTGGCCACAGCTGTGATCCCCACGGCCCACTGTGCTCGATCTCCTCCGGCTGGGCGCAGGTTACCGGCGTGATCCCATTCATCCTCGGCATCACTCATCCCATCATTGGACACATCGTCTGCGAGTGGCAGCTGGGACTGCAAATAAGCGGCCAGCGCCGCCACGGAGGGGTAATCAAACGCCGCGGTCACAGGCAGCTCCAGCCCCACGCTTCTCTCCACGGCGCTTTTGAACTCCACCGCACCCAGCGAGTCCAGCCCAGCATCCATCAGCGGCTGATCCACATCCACGTCTGATCCCAGCACAGTCTGCACGGCGGCCATCACCTGAGACTGCAGCTGTACGATCCGGTCCGCAGCTGGCGCACGCTGCCTGGTGCTGAGTGCGCGCCTTGGGGTGTGCTCCTCCATGGCATCAAGCTCGGCAGGGTGTGCTGAGGTGTCTCCGAGCTGGGAGAGCAGGTAGCCGGCCACGGCTGCCACCGAGGGGTAGTCGAACGCCGCGGTCACTGGCAGCTCGAGCCCCACATTGCGCTCCACAGCACTCTTGAACTCCACCGCACCCAGAGAGTCCAGCCCCGCATCCATGAGGGGCTCGTCTGGGGGCACCTCTGATCCCAGTACACTAACCACGGCGGCCATCACTTGTGAGTGCAGGTGTGCGAGGCGCTCCTCGGATGATGGGCCGGCACTGCGACGCTGGCGTGCCCGCCCACGTGTGCGTGCGACAGCTTTGCGCGAAGGCGCGGGCTGTCCGGCCTCTGCACCCTTCTGCGCACCCTCCTCAGCGAACTCGGCAAATAGCTTCGGCACCACGGGCAAGCGCTGCAGCACCTTTGACCAGGTGAAGCGGTTCGCACCCACCTGCGCGTGGGCGAGGGAGGCAACGCCGGGCACGCCACCCGTGCAGCTGACGAGGGTCCGGATCACGCTGAGGCCCTCGTGGGCGGTGAGCATATTCATGCCCATCTTCTCCATGCGCACAGCGGTGGTGGGGTCCTGCAGTGCCATGCCGGCGCCGCCCCAGGCGCCCCAGTTGACACTGACGGCGACGCCACCGGCGCTCTGGTGCTGCTGGGCCACGGCATCCAGCACGGCGTTGGCTGCGGCATAGTTGGACTGGCCGGGAGACCCGAGCAAGGACGCCACCGACGAGAAGAGCACCTCAAAGGCCACCGAGCTGGCCCGCAGCCGGCTGTGCAGCTGCTGCGTGCCGTCGACCTTGGCGGCTGCGGGCACCCACATGGTGCCGGCGGTCTGGTTGGGGACGGTGGCGTCGTGCAGCACGCCGCCTGCATGCATCAGCACACCCAGGACGGGGGCGCGCGGGTCGTGGGAGGCGGTGGAGGCGGCTGCCTCGCTGCTGAGGCTTGCGTCGAGCCTCTGTGCGGTGACCATGGCCGCGCACTGGCCACGTGCGGCTTGCGCGAGGGCACCGGAGGCATTGGCCACCCGGCCGGAGCGCCCACTGAGGCTGAGGTGCCGGGACGCGCTCTGCACCATCCATGCGGCCATCACACCACCGAGAGTGCCGAGCCCACCTGTGAGGAGGGCGGAGACGCCGCCACAGGCCTTGAGGGGGGCGGTGCCCGTGAACAGTACCTGCCTGCTGGTGCCGCGTGGGGTGTGGCACGAGTGTCGAAGGGCGCCCGGGGCTGCACCCAAACTCATTGCTGTCCGTGACACGCGACTGAATATACCGTTTGCGGCCGCGTGTGACAGCTGTGTGGCCATGTTGGCCACAGCAGCCACGGATGTGACGTCGGCGGCGAGCACACTGTAGCAGACATCGGGGCGAGCTTGGCTGGACAGAGCATGGCTGCTGCACAGGGCATGCTTACCGACCTGGCCGAAGCGGGCGCCGTAGGCAGCAAGGCTTATGCAGGCCTCGGCGGCCCCTGGTGACGGGATGCAGTTGAGCACCGCGCCCACCCCAGCGGCCTTTGTCAGCAGGGTGCACACTTGGATGGCATCGAGGCCGCCTGCACTGGACGAGGTGCATGAGTGCAGGGAGCGCAGCAGATGCCGCTTACGAGGGCTGGGAGCCGTGATGTGGACGTCAGCACTGGCGCCCTGCAGCAGGCACAGCGCGGCTGTGGCAAAGGCGCCAGAGCCTGCATTGATCAGCACGCGGTTGGGTGGAGCAAGGCCACGTGGACAGATGTGCTGGAGTGCGGCCACGGCAGTCATGTGCATGGTGGGGAGGGCAGCGGCTTCGTCAAAGTGCAGGGTGGGCGATTTGTGGGAGAGCAGAAGCGCGTTGGCCATGCAGTGGCTGCCCAGGCATTGAGATGCAGGCCCAAACATGCCCTCCCCGACGGCAGCGTGTGCTTGGTGGACGGTCACCACTCCCGCAAAGTCACCACCCGGCGTGTGGCCTGTGGAGGCATGTGCTGAAAGGGCACCGGCAACGGCGAGGATGTCCGAGTGGCTGATCCCCACGGCATGGACATTGAGCTGTACGAGATGCTGGGTGGAGCCTGCATCCAGGCCGTGGTCTGCACCCAGGTGCAACCTGAGCGCATGATCGTCATCAGCAGAGGCAAGATGCGCGGGGTGGAGCTGGGGATGCGCGGCACTCGGCAGGAGCAGTGCGGTGTGAGGCATGCCATTGCGCAGCACCACACCGTAAGAGCTCATCCAGGCCCCGCTGCTGTTACTGGGCACGAGATGGCCGATGGAGGCGTCGTGGGCTTGGGACGGCTGCCGGTCCAGGGAGCGCATATCCATCTTGGGGCTCTCCTGAGAGACGGTGCGCAGCATGCCGAGGAGTGCAGACTGTGCGGCACCGCATGCACTGCCGCAGATCTCAGCGGCACCAGCGCTGGTGGTGAACTGGGTGCCGTGTGTGGAGAGCAGGGCGGGGGGTGGCAAGGCCATGCTGCAGGCCATGAGATGTGCGACCTGCATCATACTGGAGCTGTAGGAGTGGACGTGGGTGGACAGGGGTGGTGAACGCGGAGGGTGGGATGCCAATGCAGTGGCGGGAGGTGGGGGTGAGGTGCGAGGGCACTCGCGCAGAGACCCGGGCATGGCCTGCCAGCTGATGACATAAAGCATGTTTTTATCTTGGGAGGACTCCGTTTTCCCTTCCAATAGTGCAATTCTGTCCCTGCTTATGCTTGGTTGTGTGCGCATTGGCTTCGCCAGCAATGATCGCAATTGTGTTCCACTGTTTTTCTCTGCAGGACGAGCTATGCTGTGGGAGCTTACACTATCCATCTCTTCGGTCGTTACCGGTGTCAGCAGGGCAAAGCCGTGGAGATGAGTTCCGGTTATGTGGGCGACTGTGGTATATGCCTCGTAGCTGGCAGGGACACGGACGACGGGCCTCTTGACTCCGCGGAAGCTGAGCGGTTGCTGTGCGAGGCAAAGCTGTGTGGTGTTGTCCAAGTCCGCTGGATGAACCCAGTGCTCCGAGCTCCGTGATAGTGTGCTGCCTCGAATGCTTCCCCCAACCACAAATGGATTGCTCGGCCGGCCTGACGTGATGTGGAATGGCACAAGGCGAATGGCGCGTATTGATGTCACGGAGCTGGTCTTTACCGGACATGGGATGTTTGTCGGACACATACGGCAGGCAATCCCCTTCATGTGCGGTCCAGTAGATGCCAGCTGAAATCTGCAGTCCTTGTGCAGCGTGAAGGACATTTCTTGGTGGCCATCGGACTTGGTCATGCGGTCAGGCAAGACGCATGGGAACGGCACGGCCAGCTGTGTGAGTGCTAGATTCCCTGCACTGGAGAAGCTGCATGCTGCCCCGGAAAAGGCCATTTCGAGGAATCCTGCACCGGGGACTATGGACTTACCAGAAACTCGATGATCCCATAGGTAGGACAGCTGCGCGCTGCTCTGCAAACGTGTGCACAACATGATTCGGGGAGCAGTGCTGTGCGAGACATACGAGATCAGCGGGTGAGGGGCTGGGAGCGGCCAGTGGTACCGTGCGTGGCGCACGCGTGTGAGGCAATGGCCATCTCGCGCGGATGCCGGAACAGAGGGCACGACGAGTGCGTGCGCGTTGGTGCCTTGAAATGCAAAGGAACTTACACCCGAGATCCCCGGCCGCATTGCCTCGCTGCGACCCTTGATGCTGGGCATCCCTACCGGCGCCTTGGGGAGGAAGGCGGAGCGGCCTGCTGTCTGCTGGTCAGAAGCCCTCTCGAGCATTGCGGTCAGGTGAGGGTTCATGTGCCTTAAATGCGTGAGCGCTGGAATGGTGCTATCGCAAAGGATGGCTCGGGAATGTAGGAGGCCAATCACACCGGCGCCCGCCTCAATGTGGCCAACAGAAGATTTGGCTGCCGCAATGCTCAGAGGCCGTCGAGATGAGTCATCGCTTGCTCCATCCAACAGCACAGCTGCTGCTGCGCCCATTTCGATGGGATCCCCCAATGGGGTTCCAGTACCGTGAAGCTGGAGTAAATACACGTCGCCAGGCTGTGAATGTCCACTGCGCAGCGCTGTCCTCAGGACTGTTTGCTGTGAAGGTCCATTGGGGGCAGTCAGCGCACTGGAACGACCATCTTGGTTCACAGCACTGCCTGCAACATGCACATACGCCGTCATTGTTGGTGTAGCTGTGCTCGAGACCTCATGCAGCATCACAACGCCGCAGGCTTCTCCTCGAACGTATCCGTCAGCGGCGGCATCCAGGGTCTTGCACCGGCCATCCGGCGAGATGAACTGCCCAGCATTGAGCAGTGCCGTGGGAGTTGCAGAAAGAAGTAAGTTCACTCCACAGCCCAGAACGGTTTGCACTTGACCAAGGCTCCAGCCTGTGATGCCGAGGTGGACAGCCACCAGTGATGACGAGCAGGCAGTGTCAACACTGAGGGAGGAACCTTGCACTCCATACAAATACGACAGCCGCCCTGCTGCCACGCTCAATGCCCCTCCTGTTGCAGCGTATGGAGTTGCCCCCACGTTACTGTTGGCCGTGACTAGCGTGAAGTCAAGAGCAGAGATGCCCACGTAAATTCCCATATCTGCCCATTGGCTGTCGTGATCATGTGCAACAGCGAGTAGGGGCAATGCCTCATCCGAGCATTCAAGAAGCAATCGTTGCTGAGGATCCATCAACGCCGCTTCTGCTGGTGCCACACCAAAGCACATTTCGTCAAAGTGCTGCAGATCGCCGAGAAAGCCACCAAAGCCAGCAGGCAGTCCCCCTGCGCGCTGCCTGCGTTGTTCTTCCACATCCCATCGAGCAAATATCACACCTCCCATCGCATCCAGAACGTTTTTGAATCCTGTTGGCGCGACAGCAGACGAGCCAGCCGTTGGCTCGGGCACGCGCAAGGCCACAGAGAATATACCAATACTGCCTCGGTTGGTGGCCAGTGGGGCAATACTGTATGTGCTGCAGTCTCCAGCGAGGTCATCCAGGGTAAAACCAGGAAGCTGGGATGCCAGGTATCCTGCAAGCGCAGTGACTGAGGGGTAATCGAATGCTGCGGTAGCTGGAAGCTCGGTTCCAGTCTGGGTGCATATTGTGGTGCGAAGCTCCATTGCCCCCAAGGAGTCGAGTCCAGCATCCATCAAAGGCTCGTCGGGGTTTACCTCAACGCCCAGAACGCTGTGGACAGCTTCCATGATTTGAGACCGCAGCTTTGTGACCGCAATCTGCTGCTCTGCTCTGCTCTGATGACGATCATGTACATCCACGGCTGGCCCAAGGCGGCTGCTGAGATACCCTGCCAAAGTTGCCACCGATGGGTAGTCGAATGCCACGGTGGCCGGCAAGTCAACACCAATGTCATTCTCGATTGTCTTCCTGAATTCCACAGCTCCGAGAGAGTCCAGGCCAGCATCCATGAGCGGCTCGTTCACCCCGATCCCGGAGCCAAGAACATCGCTGACCATCGCCATCAGCCTACTCTGTAGCTGCTGTGGGTGCACAGCAGCATTTACTGCCGCCTGCTTCTCTGCCGTAACAGTCCTGGACGTTATTTCATCGGACAGCTGATCCATTTGCACACAGCTCTCAAAGAAGTCTGAAGACGCTATAGAGCTTTTCAGCAATTGTGGCCAGTTGAAGGGGCTGGCAATGACCTGCGGTGGGTGGCTAGCACTGACGGGCACCCCTTGTAGCTTGCAGCCCAGGAGTGTGGCTAAAACTGCAATCCCCTCTGAGACCGCCAGCGTTCCCATGCCTGACCGCTCGAGGCGAATGGACGTACTTCGGTCCTGTGCTGCCATGCCTCCTCCTCCCCAGCCACCCCAATTCACGCTGCTCGCCGCATGACCAGCGTTCTGCCAAGTTGGCGCCATGGCGTCCAATGCAGCGTTTGCTGCGGTGTAGTTTGCTTGTCCAGGTGAACCCAGAACGGCTGCCACCGAGGAGAACAGCACCTCCTTCGACAGTGGCTGCGAGTACAAGCCATAATGCAAGGACTCTGCTGAGGTGGTCTTCGAAGCAATAGATGCCCGGACAGTACCGGCGGTCTGGTTCACAATCAGCCCATCGTGCAGGACACCGCTGGCATGCATGACACTATCAAGAGTGGCTGTGCGGCTGGTAGCCACTCGGGAGGCGGCGTGCGCTTCGCTGGAGAGGCTGACGTCGAGGCGCTCGGTCACCATAAGGACCGTGGAAGTGCCGAGCATTGCCCTGCGCAGAGCACCCGTGGTGGGGCCACTAGAACGGCCGGTACGGCCGAGGAGACGAACACTTTGTGCCGAGCTGTCAGCCAGCCAGGACGCCACCAGGGTTCCGAGTGTGCCGAAACCGCCCGTCAGTAGGCTTGAGCCGCTTGCACAAGCCTCGACTGGCAGCCTGATTGCAGGGCGCTCCATGCCCCTCACTAGCCTCGCCGTGAATGCTGTGCCAGATCGCGTTGCAGTTCCATATTTGCTGTTCTGATAAATCTGACACTCTACATCATTGTGGCTTGAGAACTGCGGTTTGTATGATGGGTCACTGTCGAAAGCATCAGCCCTCAATTTCGGGGCAGCCTCTTGTCCGACTGTGCGCATAAGACCCAGTAACGCAGCCGGGGCACCTGAGTCAGCGCAGGAGTGCACTGATGGAAGGGGCACTTGGCCACCTTTCGTGCTGATCTGGATTCTACTTGATACCGGAAGGGGTGTTCCCGAAGCCAGGATCTGCTGCACCAGCGACATCGATGCACCAACTGAACGGGCTTCAAAGGACGGAACGAGGACTGGTCTTGGTTGCCCCAGCAACACCAGTGGGCAAAATGAAGTTGTCACTTCCAGCTGCGGTGTGGGCAATGTTCGCGCAGGGGCACACTGTAGCCAATGTAGAGAGTACACGAATGGCAGCGAGCGCTGAGGATCAGCCACCTTTGGATGGCCTGCAACTTCCCGATTTTCAACCCGGCATATGTGGGCAGATACCATCCTACTACCACGTGTGGTCAGCCTGTGATCACTGCCTAGATTGTCCAGCCCTGCAGATGTTGAGGTCACTGCATGGCATGCCTTTCGCCCAGTGCGACTCATTATTAGATATGCATTCAATGAGGCGCAAAGCTGCATTGATGTGTGCGCTGTCTGAGCTTGCGTTACAGGGATAAATGAGGCTTCCAGGACGGCAGGAGCAACAAAAAAGTGGTCCAGACAACCATTTATGTTCCCATGCCAACGAATGCCAGAATGAATAGAAACATTTTTGGGGTGAACTGGAAAGGTGCTAGGTTGTAGGAACAAATTGGATCGAGATGAATTTGGAGAGCCCTTGTCTTTGCAAAAATGCGAACCAGTGTATGTCACACGAATCTGTGCCACAGCACCACGCATGTGCATCACGCGCCGAGATCCCGCCGTGGGCGCCATGGAGCTGCACACCTCCACTCCGTCCTGCAGCACCATGCAGTGCACGGCAGTGGCACATGCTGCTAGACTGTCAGGCAGCACCAGCGGCTGCGGGATAGACACCCCTGCCAGCAGCGTTGGTGTTCCGCTCGCCATGCCACTGAGGCTCTGCGCCGTTGCATAGGCTATCTCAAGGAACCCTGCCCCGGGCAGCAGTCCCCGTCCGGCAACCCGATGATCCCACAGGTGCATCATAGCCATATGCTGCGTAAGCTGTATCTGCATCTCCACTGGGCTGCACGCTCTGGACTGCAGTGCAGGCGGCAGTCCCACTGCTTGCTCCAAATATGGGTGCGGCTCCACTGAGAGCCAATGCCTTACACGGTACCATCCACGGTCACAAGCATGGCCCTGCACCTTGGTCACGGCTGGTGCGCAGGAGCTGAGCAACGCGTGCGCATTTGTGCCCTGGAATGCAAATGAGCTGATACCCATCAGCTGCGTGGACCCCATCCCCGGGCCCTGCGCGGTCACGGTCCCCAGGGGTGACCCTTGCTTGCTCATCACCGCAGAAGTCAGGTTGTCAGCCTTTGCGTGTGCCGCTTTGCCTGTGGCCGCCATGATGGCCACGATATGTGGGCTCGGCTGCCGCAGGTGCAGCACCGGAGGCGCACACCTCTCATTCAACACGGTGTGTGTGTGCAGCAGGCCCACCGCACCGGCACCCGCCTCCGTGTGCCCCACGCGTGACTTCACAGCCACTAGAGACAGCGGAGCCTGCCTGTGTGCCATGTCACTAAGCAGCACTGCTGCCCCGGCTCCCACTTCGATAGGATCGCCCAGTCCAGTGCCTGTGCCATGCATTTGGAGTGCCGCCACATCCCCAGCTTCAGAATTTGCCGCACTCAGTGCCAGCCGCATGACTCCCTGCTGCGCCGGACCGTTGGGTGCTGTGAGAGAGCTCGAGCGCCCATCTTGGTTGACTGCAGTGCCGTTGACCACCACCATGGTCTGTGCCGATCCAATTGATGAGCATGCCATCAACGCCACCAGCACGCATGCCTCTCCTCGCACATAGCCATCCGCAGCCGCGTCAAGGGTTTTGCATCTGCCATCGGGAGCCAGCATTCCCGCAACGTGGAAGGAGGCCGTTGTGCTTGGATGAAGGGTGAGGTTCACCCCACTGCTCACGGCCTTCACCAGCTGTCCTTGCGCCCGGCTCGTGCAAGCCATATGGGTGCCCACCAGAGAGGAGGAGCACGCTGTGTCCACTATCACAGACGGGCCCTGTGCGCCATATGTGTATGAAAGCCGCCCTGCCGCAACACTCAGGGCGCCCCCTGTGGCTGTGTAGGGGCTGATGCTCACGTTGCTGCTGCTCACTACCTTCACATAGTCCGTGGTGCTGATGCCCACAAACACACCCATCTCTGACCACCACCTTGACCCTGCGTCACTGCTCTCCTCCTCCAGATGTGCCAGCGCCTTGCCCGCCTGCTCCAGTATCAAACGCTGCTGCGGGTCCATCAGGGCGGCTTCGGCCCGTGCAATGCCAAAATGAGACTCCTCGAACAGCTCAGGCCCCACAATGCATCCCCCATATGCTGCCGGGAGAGACGACGTGTAGGACAAGCGCTGTGCCTCGATGTCCCATCTCGATAAAGGCACAATGCCCACGCCATCATGTGCCACCTGCAGATTCATCGCCGCCTCGGGGAGGTTTCCGGCCACGGCCACCACCCCCATCGCGCAGTCATCCTCAAAGCCACGCGTCACGTCGGAAGCCGACATCCAGTCCTCCTCTTCGTACAGTAGATCATGCTGGTCGGGAAGCTGTGATACCAGATACCCGGCCACCGCTGCCACCGATGGGTAGTCAAACGCCGCGGTCACCGGCAGCTCCGCTCCCACTTCAGCACACACAGCGTTGCGGAACTCCACCGCTCCCAGAGAGTCCAGCCCCGCATCCATCAGCGGCTGCTCCAGCGGCACGTCGGCGCCAAGCACCTGCCTCACGGCCGCCATCACCTGGGACTGCACCTGCGCCATCTGCGCATTGCGATCGGGCATGTGGCGAGTTGATTTCCGAGCAGCATCGGCTGGCTCTGGCAGCTGTGATACCAGATACCCGGCCACCGCTGCCACTGACGGGTAGTCAAACGCCGCGGTCACCGGCAGCTCCGCTCCGACTTCAGCGCACACGGCATTGCGGAACTCCACCGCGCCAAGGGAGTCCAGCCCCGCATCCATCAGCGGCTGCTCCAGCGGCACGTCGGCGCCAAGCACCTGCCTCACGGCCGCCATCACCTGGGACTGCACCTGCGCCACCTGCACACCATGGCTTGCAGATCTGTTGCGCGAACCCTTCCTCGCATCCCCTGCAGAGCGCCACACCTCGCCATCCGGTGCTGGCAGCTGCGACGCCAAATACCCGGCCACCGCTGCCACTGACGGGTAGTCAAACGCCGCGGTCACCGGCAGCTCCACTCCCACTTCAGCGCACACGGCGTTGCGGAACTCCACCGCCCCAAGGGAGTCCAGCCCCGCATCCATTAGCGGCACGTCCACTCCCACATCTGCTCCGATCACCTGCCTCACGGCCGCCATCACCTGGGACTGCAGCCGCTCCGCAACTGCACGTGAGTCCGGTGGCGTAGCACCTCTCTTAGGCACCAATCGCCGTGTGCGTGCTGGGACACGTGCCGCAGGTCGTGTAGACGCTGTTGCGGGCTCCGGTGATGCAAACTCTGTCAGCAGATTCCCGAAAGGCACCGGCTGCTTCGCCAGCGTCGCCCACACAAATGGGCTCGCCGCCACCTGTCTTTCATGAATTGTGGGCGCGTGCGAGGTTGCCCCCCGCAGCAGCGCGTCCATCACGCCAAGCCCCTGCTGCACCGACAGCAAGCCTACGCCCATCCTGTCCATGCGCATAGCGGTGAGCTTGTCATTGGCAGCCATTCCAGCACCTCCGCCCCATGCTCCCCACTGCACGCTGGTGCTGACGCCGCCTGCATTCTGGTGACTTGCCGCAATGCTGTCCAGCTCCGCGTTGGCAGCGGTGTAGTTGGCCTGCCCATTTGACCCTAAGAGCGCAGCCACTGACGAGAACATCACCATCGTTTGCACCGGGGCCGAAGACAGCGATGCCTGCAGGCAGTGTGCGCCGTTCACCTTCGGCCCTGCCACTGCCCGCATGCTGCCCACAGTTTGATTTGCGATTGTGGCGTCGTGCAGCACTCCGCCAGCATGGATGACAGTGCCCAAGAGCGCTTCGGGCCGCGTGGACTGGCCACCCCGCTGAGCTGTTGCCACATATGCCTCTGCCACCGCACTGGTGTCCAGCCGCTCCGTGCTCACACATGTCTGGCTCTGCCCACGCATAGCCTCGAGCAGCATCTGCGACGGCGATGTTGCGTGCCCGGTGCGCCCCACTAAGCGCACGGCCGAGACGGCGTTACATGCCAGCCAGGCTGCCATGACTCCGCCTAGAGTGCCCATGCCTCCGGTCAGCAGAGAGGACATGTCATGCCGCATGCGCGCCAATCGTGACTGGTTCACCGACTTGATCGCATCCTGCAATCCTGACACCGCAGTGCGCAGTGCCGTGGCTGCCACCCCGACTTCCCGCACAGCAAGGGGTGCCGTCACCCCTGTACCCCTGCATGCCACCATCTGGGTAATCAGCTCCAGCTTCCCCACAAGCGCTGTCTCGCTGCACAGCTCGATAGCCACCACCGCGCACACCATGTCAGCGCGCTCCAGGGATTGCCTTGCTGCACTCCACATCTGCCCGTGGCGTCCCACCTCCACGCATTGCCCTCTCATGCCCAGCACCCCAAGTGCCATCGCTGTGCTCGGTCCGGACATCCCGCCCATGAGCAGCACCGCGCCCACCGTAGTGCTTGCTCCCAAAGGCCACGTTCCAATGCACAGATCCATCATATCGGCACCCTGGGCGCCTGCTACCCGCTCTACGTGCATCCTTCGCATCAATGCGCGCTTCCTGGTGCTCGTCTCCATCACTGCGATCTGGGATGATACCTGCTGCAGCAGGTCCACAGCTGCATGGCTCACGCCCCCTCCTCCCGCGGTCACCAGTACCCTCTGATCCTGGAGCCTTTCTGCGCTACAGATATCCGCCACCGCCGCTTGCGCCGTGCAGTATGCTGTGGGCAGGGACGCAGCCTCAGCGTACTGCAGAGGTGACGGCTTGCATGCCAGCATGCTGTCCACAGCCATGCCTGCCGTCGCACTGCGCCTGACTGATGAGAGCCATCCAAACACACTCTGCCCCACAGCCTGACGCGACCTCTGATTCGATGCCATATCATCATGGACCGCCACCACCACACCTGCGCAGTCCTGGCCAATAGCTGCACCGCGCTGTCCGTGCGGTCCGCACCTTTGTATCTGCAGGAGGTCCAGCAGCGACGCCCCCATTGCCTGCACATCGACTCGGACTTGCCCCCGACGGAGGACGGCGGCTTCGTCGACGCCATTGCCAGGCGTTGCTATCTGTGCATGGCTCATGGCACTGCAAAGCATGCGTGCAACAAAGGGCAGCCCGCCGTGCACCGCCGTCCCGTACAGAGCACTGCCTCCGCTGGCTGTCTCGGGAGCACCCACACCGGCAGAGCCTTTGGAAAGCGCACGGCTGCCCGTCGCATCCATGTCCAGGCTGCGCATCTCCATCTGGGCGCACTCACTCACGACGGTGCGCAGCATACCTGTCAGCGCGCCCTGCATCCCTGTATGAGCCCCGCTGGGCCCTGCGGCGGCGGCGAGCACGTGGCCATCGCAAGTCACCAGGAGAGATGGGGGCGCCGCTGCCGCAAATGCAGAGCCCAGCGTGTGCACCAAATGTGTAAACGCCGGCACCAGTTCCCATGATGATCTGGCCGATCCACGCGGTATGACACCGCCATTCATAAAGAGCATTCTCTGTTGTGCGCTTTGCAGTTCCTCACCTCTACCAGCAGTGCGCCCTTCTGCCCTTGGCACTTCTGACACCCACTGTAAGATGTATATACTTTGTGTGTTGTGTGATGCATGCACGACTCCAGCTTGGTTTGGAGCCTGAAGAGTTGGCGTTTGCCTCTGCAGCTCCTTTGATTGCAAGTTGTGTATGTGCGCACTGGGAACTGCCTGGTCGCCACGCATCAAGCCATGGCTGCTCGTGCTTACGCCATTGAATGGTAGTCCTGCTGCCAAGGCTGCCACTGCACGCACATCACTCCCATAGACACGAGACATTGCATGGTAGCCGTCCAGAGCTGCGGGCACACGAGTTTGCTGAGCATTCATCCCGGATGACCCCAAAACACTGGCCATACCTGCCTGCATGCTGCCGTCAAGCACAGCTGGATGAACCCAGAAGCACACGTTCCGCGCCTCTTGGCATGATAGAATCCGCGCTGGAATTGCAGGGCTCTCCTTCTGTATGGGCGGACACTTGCACAGATATATGCTCATGACCTGAGCAATTCGGAATCTCTGTTCTGAGCGGAAGGAGTCAACATCAGGCAGGGTGCCGCTGCATGTAACATGTATCTGTGCCACAGCACCACGCATGTGCATCACGCGCCGAGATCCCGCCGTGGGCGCCATGGAGCTGCACACCTCCACTCCGTCCTGCAGCACCATGCAGTGCACGGCAGTGGCACATGCTGCTAGACTGTCAGGCAGCACCAGCGGCTGCGGGATAGACACCCCTGCCAGCAGTGTTGGTGTTCCGCTCGCCATGCCACTGAGGCTCTGCGCCGTTGCATAGGCTATCTCAAGGAATCCTGCCCCGGGCAGCAGTCCCCGTCCGGCAACCCGATGATCCCACAGGTGCATCATCGCCATATGCTGCGCAAGCTGTATCTGCATCTCCACTGGGCTGCACGCTCTGGACTGCAGTGCAGGCGGCAGTCCCACTGCTTGCTCCAAATATGGGTGCGGCTCCACTGAGAGCCAATGCCTTACACGGTACCATCCACGGTCACAAGCATGGCCCTGCACCTTGGTCACGGCTGGTGCGCAGGAGCTGAGCAACGCGTGCGCATTTGTGCCCTGGAATGCAAATGAGCTGATACCCATCAGCTGCGTGGACCCCATCCCCGGGCCCTGCGCGGTCACGGTCCCCAGGGGTGACCCTTGCTTGGTCATCACCGCAGAAGTCAGGTTGTCAGCCTTTGCGTGTGCCGCTTTGCCTGTGGCCGCCATGATGGCCACGATATGTGGGCTCGGCTGCCGCAGGTGCAGCACCGGAGGCGCACACCTCTCATTCAACACGGTGTGTGTGTGCAGCAGGCCCACCGCACCGGCACCCGCCTCCGTGTGCCCCACGCGTGACTTCACAGCCACTAGAGACAGCGGAGCCTGCCTGTGTGCCATGTCACTAAGCAGCACTGCTGCCCCGGCTCCCACTTCGATAGGATCGCCCAGTCCAGTGCCTGTGCCATGCATTTGGAGTGCCGCCACATCCCCAGCTTCAGAATTTGCCGCACTCAGTGCCAGCCGCATGACTCCCTGCTGCGCCGGACCGTTGGGTGCTGTGAGAGAGCTCGAGCGCCCATCTTGGTTGACTGCAGTGCCGTTGACCACCACCATGGTCTGTGCCGATCCAATTGATGAGCATGCCATCAACGCCACCAGCACGCATGCCTCTCCTCGCACATAGCCATCCGCAGCCGCGTCAAGGGTTTTGCATCTGCCATCGGGAGCCAGCATTCCCGCAACGTGGAAGGAGGCCGTTGTGCTTGGATGAAGGGTGAGGTTCACCCCACTGCTCACGGCCTTCACCAGCTGTCCTTGCGCCCGACTCGTGCAAGCCATATGGGTGCCCACCAGAGAGGAGGAGCACGCTGTGTCCACTATCACAGACGGGCCCTGTGCGCCATATGTGTATGAAAGCCGCCCTGCCGCAACACTCAGGGCGCCCCCTGTGGCTGTGTAGGGGCTGATGCTCACGTTGCTGCTGCTCACTACCTTCACATAGTCCGTGGTGCTGATGCCCACAAACACACCCATCTCTGACCACCACCTTGACCCTGCGTCACTGCTCTCCTCCTCCAGATGTGCCAGCGCCTTGCCCGCCTGCTCCAGTATCAAACGCTGCTGCGGGTCCATCAGGGCGGCTTCGGCCCGTGCAATGCCAAAATGAGACTCCTCGAACAGCTCAGGCCCCACAATGCATCCCCCATATGCTGCCGGGAGAGACGACGTGTATGACAAGCGCTGTGCCTCGATGTCCCATCTCGATAAAGGCACAATGCCCACGCCATCATGTGCCACCTGCAGATTCATCGCCGCCTCGGGGAGGTTTCCGGCCACGGCCACCACCCCCATCGCGCAGTCATCCTCAAAGCCACGCGTCACGTCGGAAGCCGACATCCAGTCCTCCTCTTCGTACAGTAGATCATGCTGGTCGGGAAGCTGTGATACCAGATACCCGGCCACCGCTGCCACCGATGGGTAGTCAAACGCCGCGGTCACCGGCAGCTCCGCTCCCACTTCAGCACACACAGCGTTGCGGAACTCCACCGCTCCCAGAGAGTCCAGCCCCGCATCCATCAGCGGCTGCTCCAGCGGCACGTCGGCGCCAAGCACCTGCCTCACGGCCGCCATCACCTGGGACTGCACCTGCGCCATCTGCGCATTGCGATCGGGCATGTGGCGAGTTGATTTCCGAGCAGCATCGGCTGGCTCTGGCAGCTGTGATACCAGATACCCGGCCACCGCTGCCACTGACGGGTAGTCAAACGCCGCGGTCACCGGCAGCTCCGCTCCGACTTCAGCGCACACGGCATTGCGGAACTCCACCGCGCCAAGGGAGTCCAGCCCCGCATCCATCAGCGGCTGCTCCAGCGGCACGTCGGCGCCAAGCACCTGCCTCACGGCCGCCATCACCTGGGACTGCACCTGCGCCACCTGCACACCATGGCTTGCAGATCTGTTGCGCGAACCCTTCCTCTCATCCCCTGCAGAGCGCCGCACCTCGCCATCCGGTGCTGGCAGCTGCAACGCCAAATACCCGGCCACCGCTGCCACTGACGGGTAGTCAAACGCCGCGGTCACCGGCAGCTCCACTCCCACTTCAGCGCACACGGCGTTACGGAACTCCACCGCCCCAAGGGAGTCCAGCCCCGCATCCATTAGCGGCACGTCCACTCCCACATCTGCTCCGATCACCTGCCTCACGGCCGCCATCACCTGGGACTGCAGCCGCTCCGCAACTGCACGTGAGTCCGGTGGCGTAGCACCTCTCTTAGGCACCAATCGCCGTGTGCGTGCTGGGACACGTGCCGCAGGTCGTGTAGACGCTGTTGCGGGCTCCGGTGATGCAAACTCTGTCAGCAGATTCCCGAAAGGCACCGGCTGCTTCGCCAGCGTCGCCCACACAAATGGGCTCGCCGCCACCTGTCTTTCATGAATTGTGGGCGCGTGCGAGGTTGCCCCCCGCAGCAGCGCGTCCATCACGCCAAGCCCCTGCTGCACCGACAGCAAGCCTACGCCCATCCTGTCCATGCGCATAGCGGTGAGCTTGTCATTGGCAGCCATTCCAGCACCTCCGCCCCATGCTCCCCACTGCACGCTGGTGCTGACGCCGCCTGCATTCTGATGACTTGCCGCAATGCTGTCCAGCTCCGCGTTGGCAGCGGTGTAGTTGGCCTGCCCATTTGACCCTAAGAGCGCAGCCACTGACGAGAACATCACCATCGTTTGCACCGGGGCCGAAGACAGCGATGCCTGCAGGCAGTGTGCGCCGTTCACCTTCGGCCCTGCCACTGCCCGCATGCTGCCCACAGTTTGATTTGCGATTGTGGCGTCGTGCAGCACTCCGCCAGCATGGATGACAGTGCCCAAGAGCGCTTCGGGCCGCGTGGACTGGCCACCCCGCTGAGCTGTTGCCACATATGCCTCTGCCACCGCACTGGTGTCCAGCCGCTCCGTGCTCACACATGTCTGGCTCTGCCCACGCATAGCCTCGAGCAGCATCTGCGACGGCGATGTTGTGTGCCCGGTGCGCCCCACTAAGCGCACGGCCGAGACGGCGTTACATGCCAGCCAGGCTGCCATGACTCCGCCTAGAGTGCCCATGCCTCCGGTCAGCAGAGAGGACATGTCATGCCGCATGCGCGCCAATCGTGACTGGTTCACCGACTTGATCGCATCCTGCAATCCTGACACCGCAGTGCGCAGTGCCGTGGCTGCCACCCCGACTTCCCGCACAGCAAGGGGTGCCGTCACCCCTGTACCCCTGCATGCCACCATCTGGGTAATCAGCTCCATCTTCCCCACAAGCGCTGTCTCGCTGCACAGCTCGATAGCCACCACCGCGCACACCATGTCAGCGCGCTCCAGGGATTGCCTTGCTGCACTCCACATCTGCCCGTGGCGTCCCACCTCCACGCATTGCCCTCTCATGCCCAGCACCCCAAGTGCCATCGCTGTGCTCGGTCCGGACATCCCGCCCATGAGCAGCACCGCGCCCACCGTAGAGCTTGCTCCCAAAGGCCACGTTCCAATGCACAGATCCATCATATCGGCACCATGGGCGCCTGCTACCCGCTCTACGTGCATCCTTCGCATCAATGCGCGCTTCCTGGTGCTCGTCTCCATCACTGCGATCTGGGATGATACCTGCTGCAGCAGGTCCACAGCTGCATGGCTCACGCCCCCTCCTCCCGCGGTCACCAGTACCCTCTGATCCTGGAGCCTTTCTGCGCTACAGATATCCGCCACCGCCGCTTGCGCCGTGCAGTATGCTGTGGGCAGGGACGCAGCCTCAGCGTACTGCAGAGGTGACGGCTTGCATGCCAGCATGCTGTCCACAGCCATGCCTGCCGTCGCACTGCGCCTGACTGATGAGAGCCATCCAAACACGCTCTGCCCCACAGCCTGACGCGACCTCTGATTCGATGCCATATCATCATGGACCGCCACCACCACACCTGCGCAGTCCTGGCCAATAGCTGCACCGCGCTGTCCGTGCGGTCCGCACCTCTGTATCTGCAGGAGGTCCAGCAGCGACGCCCCCATTGCCTGCACATCGACTCGGACTTGCCCCCGACGGAGGACGGCGGCTTCGTCGACGCCATTGCCAGGCGTTGCTATCTGTGCATGGCTCATGGCACTGCAAAGCATGCGTGCAACAAAAGGCAGCCCGCCGTGCACTGCCGTCCCGTACAGAGCACTGCCTCCGCTGGCTGTCTCGGGAGCACCCACACCGGCAGAGCCTTTGGAAAGCGCACGGCTGCCCGTCGCATCCATGTCCAGGCTGCGCATCTCCATCTGGGCGCACTCACTCACGACTGTGCGCAGCATACCTGTCAGCGCGCCCTGCATCCCTGTATGAGCCCCGCTGGGCCCTGCGGCGGCGGCGAGCACGTGGCCATCGCAAGTCACCAGGAGAGATGGGGGCGCCGCTGCCGCAAATGCAGAGCCCAGCGTGTGCACCAAATGTGTAAACGCCGGCACCAGTTCCCATGATGATCTGGCCGATCCACGCGGTATGACACCGCCATTCATAAAGAGCATTCTCTGTTGTGCGCTTTGCAGTTCCTCACCTCTACCAGCAGTGCGCCCTTCTGCCCTTGGCACTTCTGACACCCACTGTAAGATGTATATACTTTGTGTGTTGTGTGATGCATGCACGACTCCAGCTTGGTTTGGAGCCTGAAGAGTTGGCGTTTGCCTCTGCAGCTCCTTTGATTGCAAGTTGTGTATGTGCGCACTGGGAACTGCCTGGTCGCCACGCATCAAGCCATGGCTGCTCGTGCTTACGCCATTGAATGGTAGTCCTGCTGCCAAGGCTGCCACTGCACGCACATCACTCCCATAGACACGAGACATTGCATGGTAGCCGTCCAGAGCTGCGGGCACACGAGTTTGCTGAGCATTCATCCCGGATGACCCCAAAACACTGGCCATACCTGCCTGCATGCTGCCGTCAAGCACAGCTGGATGAACCCAGAAGCACACGTTCCGCGCCTCTTGGCAGGATAGAATCCGCGCTGGAATTGCAGGGCTCTCCTTCTGTATGGGCGGACACTTGCACAGATATATGCTCATGACCTGAGCAATTCGGAATCTCTGTTCTGAGCGGAAGGAGTCAACATCAGGCAGGGTGCCGCTGCATGTAACATGTATCTGTGCCACAGCACCACGCATGTGCATCACGCGCCGAGATCCCGCCGTGGGCGCCATGGAGCTGCACACCTCCACTCCGTCCTGCAGCACCATGCAGTGCACGGCAGTGGCACATGCTGCTAGACTGTCAGGCAGCACCAGCGGCTGCGGGATAGACACCCCTGCCAGCAGCGTTGGTGTTCCGCTCGCCATGCCACTGAGGCTCTGCGCCGTTGCATAGGCTATCTCAAGGAATCCTGCCCCGGGCAGCAGTCCCCGTCCGGCAACCCGATGATCCCACAGGTGCATCATCGCCATATGCTGCGCAAGCTGTATCTGCATCTCCACTGGGCTGCACGCTCTGGACTGCAGTGCAGGCGGCAGTCCCACTGCTTGCTCCAAATATGGGTGCGGCTCCACTGAGAGCCAATGCCTTACACGGTACCATCCACGGTCACAAGCATGGCCCTGCACCTTGGTCACGGCTGGTGCGCAGGAGCTGAGCAACGCGTGCGCATTTGTGCCCTGGAATGCAAATGAGCTGATACCCATCAGCTGCGTGGACCCCATCCCCGGGCCCTGCGCGGTCACGGTCCCCAGGGGTGACCCTTGCTTGCTCATCACCGCAGAAGTCAGGTTGTCAGCCTTTGCGTGTGCCGCTTTGCCTGTGGCCGCCATGATGGCCACGATATGTGGGCTCGGCTGCCGCAGGTGCAGCACCGGAGGCGCACACCTCTCATTCAACACGGTGTGTGTGTGCAGCAGGCCCACCGCACCGGCACCCGCCTCCGTGTGCCCCACGCGTGACTTCACAGCCACTAGAGACAGCGGAGCCTGCCTGTGTGCCATGTCACTAAGCAGCACTGCTGCCCCGGCTCCCACTTCGATAGGATCGCCCAGTCCAGTGCCTGTGCCATGCATTTGGAGTGCCGCCACATCCCCAGCTTCAGAATTTGCCGCACTCAGTGCCAGCCGCATGACTCCCTGCTGCGCCGGACCGTTGGGTGCTGTGAGAGAGCTCGAGCGCCCATCTTGGTTGACTGCAGTGCCGTTGACCACCACCATGGTCTGTGCCGATCCAATTGATGAGCATGCCATCAACGCCACCAGCACGCATGCCTCTCCTCGCACATAGCCATCCGCAGCCGCGTCAAGGGTTTTGCATCTGCCATCGGGAGCCAGCATTCCCGCAACGTGGAAGGAGGCCGTTGTGCTTGGATGAAGGGTGAGGTTCACCCCACTGCTCACGGCCTTCACCAGCTGTCCTTGCGCCCGGCTCGTGCAAGCCATATGGGTGCCCACCAGAGAGGAGGAGCACGCTGTGTCCACTATCACAGACGGGCCCTGTGCGCCATATGTGTATGAAAGCCGCCCTGCCGCAACACTCAGGGCGCCCCCTGTGGCTGTGTAGGGGCTGATGCTCACGTTGCTGCTGCTCACTACCTTCACATAGTCCGTGGTGCTGATGCCCACAAACACACCCATCTCTGACCACCACCTTGACCCTGCGTCACTGCTCTCCTCCTCCAGATGTGCCAGCGCCTTGCCCGCCTGCTCCAGTATCAAACGCTGCTGCGGGTCCATCAGGGCGGCTTCGGCCCGTGCAATGCCAAAATGAGACTCCTCGAACAGCTCAGGCCCCACAATGCATCCCCCATATGCTGCCGGGAGAGACGACGTGTATGACAAGCGCTGTGCCTCGATGTCCCATCTCGATAAAGGCACAATGCCCACGCCATCATGTGCCACCTGCAGATTCATCGCCGCCTCGGGGAGGTTTCCGGCCACGGCCACCACCCCCATCGCGCAGTCATCCTCAAAGCCACGCGTCACGTCGGAAGCCGACATCCAGTCCTCCTCTTCGTACAGTAGATCATGCTGGTCGGGAAGCTGTGATACCAGATACCCGGCCACCGCTGCCACCGATGGGTAGTCAAACGCCGCGGTCACCGGCAGCTCCGCTCCCACTTCAGCACACACAGCGTTGCGGAACTCCACCGCTCCCAGAGAGTCCAGCCCCGCATCCATCAGCGGCTGCTCCAGCGGCACGTCGGCGCCAAGCACCTGCCTCACGGCCGCCATCACCTGGGACTGCACCTGCGCCATCTGCGCGTTGCGATCGGGCATGTGGCGAGTTGATTTCCGAGCAGCATCGGCTGGCTCTGGCAGCTGTGATACCAGATACCCGGCCACCGCTGCCACTGACGGGTAGTCAAACGCCGCGGTCACCGGCAGCTCCGCTCCGACTTCAGCGCACACGGCATTGCGGAACTCCACCGCGCCAAGGGAGTCCAGCCCCGCATCCATCAGCGGCTGCTCCAGCGGCACGTCGGCGCCAAGCACCTGCCTCACGGCCGCCATCACCTGGGACTGCACCTGCGCCACCTGCACACCATGGCTTGCAGATCTGTTGCGCGAACCCTTCCTCTCATCCCCTGCAGAGCGCCGCACCTCGCCATCCGGTGCTGGCAGCTGCGACGCCAAATACCCGGCCACCGCTGCCACTGACGGGTAGTCAAACGCCGCGGTCACCGGCAGCTCCACTCCCACTTCAGCGCACACGGCGTTGCGGAACTCCACCGCCCCAAGGGAGTCCAGCCCCGCATCCATTAGCGGCACGTCCACTCCCACATCTGCTCCGATCACCTGCCTCACGGCCGCCATCACCTGGGACTGCAGCCGCTCCGCAACTACACGTGAGTCCGGTGGCGTAGCACCTCTCTTAGGCACCAATCGCCGTGTACGTGCTGGGACACGTGCCGCAGGTCGTGCAGACGCTGTTGCGGGCTCCGGTGATGCAAACTCTGTCAGCAGATTCCCGAAAGGCACCGGCTGCTTCGCCAGCGTCGCCCACACAAATGGGCTCGCCGCCACCTGTCTTTCATGAATTGTGGGCGCGTGCGAGGTTGCCCCCCGCAGCAGCGCGTCCATGACGCCAAGCCCCTGCTGCACCGACAGCAAGCCTACGCCCATCCTGTCCATGCGCATAGCGGTGAGCTTGTCATTGGCAGCCATTCCAGCACCTCCGCCCCATGCTCCCCACTGCACGCTGGTGCTGACGCCGCCTGCATTCTGATGACTTGCCGCAATGCTGTCCAGCTCCGCGTTGGCAGCGGTGTAGTTGGCCTGCCCATTTGACCCTAAGAGCGCAGCCACTGACGAGAACATCACCATCGTTTGCACCGGGGCCGAAGACAGCGATGCCTGCAGGCAGTGTGCGCCGTTCACCTTCGGCCCTGCCACTGCCCGCATGCTGCCCACAGTTTGATTTGCGATTGTGGCGTCGTGCAGCACTCCGCCAGCATGGATGACAGTGCCCAAGAGCGCTTCGGGCCGCGTGGACTGGCCACCCCGCTGAGCTGTTGCCACATATGCCTCTGCCACCGCACTGGTGTCCAGCCGCTCCGTGCTCACACATGTCTGGCTCTGCCCACGCATAGCCTCGAGCAGCATCTGCGACGGCGATGTTGTGTGCCCGGTGCGCCCCACTAAGCGCACGGCCGAGACGGCGTTACATGCCAGCCAGGCTGCCATGACTCCGCCTAGAGTGCCCATGCCTCCGGTCAGCAGAGAGGACATGTCATGCCGCATGCGCGCCAATCGTGACTGGTTCACCGACTTGATCGCATCCTGCAATCCTGACACCGCAGTGCGCAGTGCCGTGGCTGCCACCCCGACTTCCCGCACAGCAAGGGGTGCCGTCACCCCTGTACCCCTGCATGCCACCATCTGGGTAATCAGCTCCATCTTCCCCACAAGCGCTGTCTCGCTGCACAGCTCGATAGCCACCACCGCGCACACCATGTCAGCGCGCTCCAGGGATTGCCTTGCTGCACTCCACATCTGCCCGTGGCGTCCCACCTCCACGCATTGCCCTCTCATGCCCAGCACCCCAAGTGCCATCGCTGTGCTCGGTCCGGACATCCCGCCCATGAGCAGCACCGCGCCCACCGTAGTGCTTGCTCCCAAAGGCCACGTTCCAATGCACAGATCCATCATATCGGCACCCTGGGCGCCTGCTACCCGCTCTACGTGCATCCTTCGCATCAATGCGCGCTTCCTGGTGCTCGTCTCTATCACTGCGATCTGGGATGATACCTGCTGCAGCAGGTCCACAGCTGCATGGCTCACGCCCCCTCCTCCCGCGGTCACCAGTACCCTCTGATCCTGGAGCCTTTCTGCGCTACAGATATCCGCCACCGCCGCTTGCGCCGTGCAGTATGCTGTGGGCAGGGACGCAGCCTCAGCGTACTGCAGAGGTGACGGCTTGCATGCCAGCATGCTGTCCACAGCCATGCCTGCCGTCGCACTGCGCCTGACTGATGAGAGCCATCCAAACACGCTCTGCCCCACAGCCTGACGCGACCTCTGATTCGATGCCATATCATCATGGACCGCCACCACCACACCTGCGCAGTCCTGGCCAATAGCTGCACCGCCCTGTCCGTGCGGTCCGCACCTCTGTATCTGCAGGAGGTCCAGCAACGACGCCCCCACTGCCTGCACATCGACTCGGACTTGCCCCCGACGGAGGACGGCGGCTTCGTCGACGCCATTGCCAGGCGTTGCTATCTGTGCATGGCTCATGGCACTGCAAAGCATGCGTGCAACAAAAGGCAGCCCGCCGTGCACCGCCGTCCCGTACAGAGCACTGCCTCCGCTGGCTGTCTCGGGAGCACCCACACCGGCAGAGCCTTTGGAAAGCGCACGGCTGCCCATCGCGTCCATGTCCAGGCTGCGCATCTCCATCTGGGCGCACTCACTCACGACTGTGCGCAGCATACCTGTCAGCGCGCCCTGCATCCCTGTATGAGCCCCGCTGGGCCCTGCGGCGGCGGCGAGCACGTGGCCATCGCAAGTCACCAGGAGAGATGGGGGCGCCGCTGCCGCAAATTCAGATCCATGTGCTTGCGCTATAGTGAACATACCACTCACTTGTCGGGCACTGTTTTGCTTATGTTTTACACCGCCAAGAGGCATGAAGAAGTCTACAGCCATGCACTTGCCCTCAGGTTTGCTGCTCCGGTAGCTATTGCGCCCGCCAGCCATCCAGCTTAATGTGTATATCCACCTTGCAACCTGTTGCTGCTTGTGCCGCTCAGCAGTTGATCCAGCTTCCTCGACGGCCATCCTTGCTGTTTCACTTCTGGCCAGATGTTTTGAAGTTAGGCCACCAACGACGCACACAATTGCCCGAGTTTCAGTCACCAAACGATGCGACGTGTTTACTGTTGTGGCATCCATATCAGCCGGCCATTCTGCGACACCTGTGCACTTAGAGATGGCGCAGCGCACAGGTGCCATGAAGATCTGAAGGGCAGCAGGCACTCTAAGCAGGCGTGATTGCTCTGACATGCCGATCTTGCAGTGCACTCCTGCTGCAATTTGCATGGAGTTGTCCACCGCTGCCGGGTAGCTGAAGAATCCTCCTGCAGTAGCACTCCGCGGGAGCGCAATCTCGGCAGCGGCGCGTCGAGAAGCTGCGCAAGTTGTCTGTGGAGATGCTCTGCGTGTTCCCCCTGTGATCGTTGCCATCGTGGCCACACCAGCCTTCTCAGAAGATAGGGTCGTGTGATTGGCATGGCGCTTCAATACGATCTCGGGTGAGCTCCATCCGGCGTGCTGCTTGGAGATGCTTCCCCGCACATGCACTGGGCCCTTTCGAAAATTTGAAGCAGAGGTATTATTCGGTGACGGCGAATGGATTGTGAATGTGCCAGCGCTCGTGACCCAAATGAAACATGAGATTCCGGCCACGGCGGCAGGCGGTGAGTACAAAACCATCGGCGTGGTCACCGCAACATCAACACAAGCTGATCCCACAAACTCTGGAGCATCCACAGGGCCCAGGGTGCGCGCTGTGGCGACACCCATCTCAAAGAATCCGGCTGCCGGGAAGAGGCTCCGGCTGAGAACCACGTGGTCCCAGATGTGTGCAAGCGGAGGATGCTCTAAGAGGGCCTCAAACCCCACGAGAGCGCCACCTGTGCCTCCCAGCAGAGCAGCAGAGGTGAGTGGGGAGCCCACGGCATGCGACCAGTGCTTGCTCACATATAGCAGCCGGCTCGAGGCAGCGTGAACTGCGGAGCGCGCCGCCGCTGCTGGCGGAGCCGCAACAAGAAGCACATGTGCGTTGGTACCCTGGAACGCAAAGGAGCTGATCCCTTTGATTCGACGGCAGCCGAGGGATGCATCCATCCCAAGTGTGCGGGGCAGTCCAATCTCCAACCGCTGGGGGGTGCCTGAATGCTCATCCGCGCAGATGCCACTTACCACATACGGGTTTGTCCGGCGTAAGTGTAGAATTGGTGCGGCACGGCAGTGTGCAAGACACATCGTTGCATGTGCCACGCCGAGCGCTCCTGCGGCAGGCTCTGCATGCCCACATGCAGACTTTGCTGCGCTAATGAGCAGTGGTGTATCACGGCTGTCGCCCGCTTCCCCTAGGAACACAGCATATGCCGCGCTGATCTCTATCGGATCGCCCAGCGGGGTGCCTGTGCCGTGGAGCTCGAGCCCAGCGACGGCCCCTTGTTGCGTGCCCCCAGTGGCCAGAGCTGTGCGGATCACATCCTGCTGAGAGGGCCCGTTGGGTGCAGTGAGAGAACTGGAGCGGCCGTCCTGATTCACCGCCCCGCCTTCGTACTGCACCAAAGCAGCGCGGGACAGAGAGATACACCCACTTGAGGAGGCGGTAGCTGTTGTGGTGGGAGATGCCATGCCAATCACAACGCATGCCTCCCCACGGCCGTACCCATCTGCTGCGGCATCCAAGGTCTTGCACCGGCTGCTCTCGGACAGCATGCCTGCGGCGGTGAACATGGAGGTGGTCATTGGGAGGAGTGCCACGTTGATGCCGCACGCCACTCCACGTGAGGTCTCCCCCGTGTTGAGGTGTGTGGCTGTGAGGTGCGCCGCCACCAGCGAGGAGGAACATGCAGTGTCGATGCTTAGGCAGGGGCCTCGGCATCCGAAGACAAAGGAGAGCCGCCCAGCCGCCACGCTGTGCGCGGCACCGATGGCAAAGCCAGCATCCACCGGCAGATGGCACGACACTGTGAGGAAGCTGTAGTCCATCTGAGCAATCCCCACAAACACTCCCACTGCGTCCCCCCCCATCTCGCTGTGGAGTGCGTTTGCTTGGACGCCTGAAAGCACGTGATATGCCTCCTGAAGTAGTATACGATGCTGAGGGTCCATGGAGCTGCACTGGCGTGGAGGCAGCCCGAAGGCCTCCCCGTCGAACATGTCCACGTCCAGCATGAAGCCCCCGAAGTTATTGCACACCTGAACATCTGCGCTACGCAGCAGGGCATCAGAGTCCCAGCGAGCTCCCGGCACCGGGAGGATCCCATCTTGCAGCTGCAGCGTGCGGGGCATCTCACCAGGTGGCATCTCTCCTGGGAGGCGAACTTCCACCGCGGTAACACTCGGAAGGATGCGCTCTCGGCGAGGCTCTTGTGGTGTATGAAGCCCGAATGAGGTCACAAACGGGGATGCAAGCTCTGCTACCGCATCAGCAGCAGCAGCACTGATGGAGTAGTCATTACCAGGGTCGTCAAGCTCCGGCATTTGCCGTCCAATATAATCCGCAATGGTCCGCAATGAGGGGTAGTCGAAGGCAAGAGTGGCGGGCACATCACAGCCGAGTGAGTTTTGCAGCGAAGTGCTCAGTTCAACTGCTCGAATAGACGTCATGCCTGCCTCCCACAGCGGGTCATCAACCCCAAGATCATCCTTGCTCAGTACATCCGAAAGTACTGCTGCCACCTCCCTGAGAATTCCTCCCCTTCGGTTGCTGCTACTCGGCTGTGGCTGCCTCGATGGCAGAGTGCCCCTGGAGCCGAGTGCCTGAGGTTGCATTCTCGGTATGCTGATTTGGGCCTGGTTCGCGGGGGTGGGATCGCCATGCTGTTGTGAGATGAACCGGACGATGCTCTCCAGGGTAGGGTAATCGAAAACGAGGGTCGCGGGCATGCTGAGCCCGAGCGCGCCCTCTACAGCAGAGCTGAACGACACTGCTGCAACCGAAGTCATTCCCATCTCCCACAGAGACTGCTCCAGGGGGACCTCAGCTGCATTCAGTGCCTGCTCTGCAGCAGCACGTACTGCCAACTCCAGTTGCATGGCTACGGCCACCTCGCGCGGCGGCTCATCGATGACATTCTCGATCGTTTGAGGCTGTGTGTCGCGCGGGACGCTTCTGGCGCACAGGAAGTGACTGATGGCATCTATGGTAGGGTAGTCGAAGAGAAGTGTGGCGGGCATGCCCTGGCCCAGGGACTCCTCTATGGCAGCGCTCACAGTCACAGCGGTCAGGGATGTCAGCCCGAGATCCCAAAGAGGCGCCTGAGAATCTATCACCGCTGTAGCCAACGCCTGCTGCACCGCATCTGCTACTACCAGCTGCAGCTGCTGGCGCTCCACCTCCTGCTGTGTCTTCTGCTGCGCCACACTGGGCCTCGCAGGCAGTTGTGAAGTCGAAGAAGGGCGCTGATGGTTTTGGTGCCGCCTGCCCTCCGCCATTGAGTCCATGCCAACACGAGCATTTTCGGTATGAACCTGCATTGCCTCGTCACGCAGCAGGTATGTGCAAGCGCGGGACAGAGGAGACGCGGTGCCATGCACCAGCAAGTAGTCCAAGCCAATCAGAGCGCTCGCCACGGGGAATTCCCCGACACGGATGGCATCTTCAAGGTTGAGGTCACCACCCTCAACACCAGGCACGGCAGCTACTGCCCAAGTGCCAAGAGCAAGGCAGCTGACGGTGAAATCAGACTGCTGTACAAGCTGCGAGGCGCAGTACGACTCCATGAACGTGCCCATGACACCCTCGTGCACATCCATAAGGGCCGCGGTGCAAGGCATGAGGGCGCCCTTGCAAATCACCAGCGAGTCGCATCCGATCCGAAGCTGTTGAATGCATCCATGCAGATTGAGCACCGCTGTCGGGCCACGTAGCGCTGCAGACCTAGCGCTGCCCACAATGGTGCTGGCATGCAGGAAAGGCTCATCTGCCTTGTGAGCGTCCGTGGTATGGTCCATGTAGAACACGGTGTGACACGGGGGCATATTTACAGAGACATGCTCCAGGGAGCGCCCGAGGCTTTCCTCATCATACACATCCACATTGTGCACAACGACTCGCACCCCGGGGAGCTCGCTGACTTTGTCCACGAGAGGATGTACCTCGTGCCGGTCTGCAAAGCGACCCAGCAATGCAAGGTGCTTGCAACCGGCCTCCCGGGCTAACCATTGCGCCACGAGCCCACTCAGGGAGCTGATGTGAGGGCCAGCCACGACATAGGTACGCTCTGCGCCCTTGGGAGCAAAATATTCCAGGTTTGCGGTGGGTGGGCGCGGTGTGCTGTGGCGTGTTGCAAGACGTGGCAGCATCATGCAGCCACGCCGCAGGGCTAGTTCAGATGTACCTCCAGTGGCATAGCTGCGGCCTTGAGCGAGCACTGACCAAAGCAAGTTATGCTCCACATCGGAGAGATCCCCAGGATGCAGGTCTACAGAGTGGCATCCGATAGCAGGGCCAAACACTGTGGACAACCCCTCTGCGAGCCCACCCAACGGAGCCGCAGCCAGGCCTTGCATTACACGTTCTGCTACAGTCGTGGAAGCTGCGCCATGTGTCACAAAGACCAGAGAGAAGGGAGTGGATGTGAGAGTGCTGGTGACCAGGGAGGCATGAGCACAGTGCTGTGCCAGTTGGGCAGCAAATAGAGCCGCCTCCACAAGCTGCTGGGTCTGGTGGATGACGCTGCTTGTGGTGTTCTCTTGAGGCGATGCCGTATGCGTAGCGCTGGACCCTGGGCTGACAGCAAAGATGACTCCCGTCACTTTGTGGAAAGGGATCTCAGAAATCTGGGCAATTGCAGAAGAGACATCCAATGGCCTCTCAGTTGTGGACCAGAATATGGATTCGCCACAGCCAGGTGCTGACTCGCTGACCTTGCAGACCGCCTGAACAACTTTCATTCCGAGTGCAGAATCATCGTGGAGTACCAGCCAGCGTCTATGCCCATCATCCGTCTCGCTCAGGGTTGCCTCTGCAAGCTCAGAAGGTGTGACAGGGCACCAGGTCCGTTCATAGAGTGGCACAGAGTTAGGAGCCGACTGATTCATCCCGACGCCTGCAGATGAGGCAATGTATGCATCCTTCAGCTCGCGCTTGAGGATCTTTCCTGCGCCGGAGCGGGGCATTGCTGTCACGAAGGCCACACGGTATGGCACCTTGTATCCAGAGAGCTGCTCGCGGCAAAATTCGAGTATATTACTACTGGAGGCAGCCTGGCCAGGCCTGAGCGTGACCGCAGCCATGACCATCTCCCCGAGCACCTGGTTTGGTACACCAAAAACTGCGGCTTCCCGCACAGCGGGGTGCATATACAGGGCATTCTCCACTTCGACTGAGTACACATTCTCGCCGCCCACCAGGATCATGTCTTTCGACCGGTCCATCACCGTCAGGTATCCAAGCGTGTCCCATGTCGCCACATCGCCTGTTTTGAACCACCCATTTTGGAAGCTGTCTTGGGTGTCCTCAGGGGCTCCCTCGTACCCCGCAAAAACGCTTGGCCCCTTGATCCACACTTCGCCAGGATTTCCGGGCTCGGTGATCACCAACCCAGACTCG
The DNA here is from genome assembly GCA_001247695.2 of Cymbomonas tetramitiformis. Classification (NCBI taxonomy): domain Eukaryota; kingdom Viridiplantae; phylum Chlorophyta; class Pyramimonadophyceae; order Pyramimonadales; family Pyramimonadaceae; genus Cymbomonas; species Cymbomonas tetramitiformis. Next base: position 97,106 of record LGRX02021105.1, read on the forward strand.
GCGTCCAACAGCTGCACACTCATCAGCATGAAGGGCCGACCAGAAGTGGACACCTGGGCAAGACGTGAGCGCAACGGGGTGTTTGGGGTAATGCCTTCACTCTGTAGGAAGGACATAGATATCTTGCCGCAGCACTCTGTCATGCCGTATGACACGAAGAACTCACTGCCAAAGAGCGCCACTGCCTGCCGCACGACTGCTGGGGCAAGTGGCGACCCCCCGCAGGAGATCAGCCGGAGGGAGGAGCAGTCCGTGTACTGTGCCATGGGGTTGCTGCAGATCACGGTGATCATAGTGGAAGCCATATTCGTGATGCTTACCCTCTCACGTTGGATTGCCGAGAGCGTTGTCGCGGCATCGAATTGCGCCTGCACCACGTGGCGCCCACCGGTCCATGTCAACGAATAAATAGCAAAGGCATCGACCAGGTGGAACATTGGCGCCACGTGGAGCCAAACATCGTGCCGGCTGATACGATGCTCCACCACCGCCCCGAGGGCGTGTCCACATACGACCTGGTGGGATAGGACCACCCCCTTAGGGAGCCCAGTGGTACCAGATGTGAAGTACATCATGAATCCCTCCGCAGGGTCCCCGCTTTCCGTAGGACTATCAGTGAGCTCCGTCAGGAGTGCAAGTTCATCCTCGTAATCCAGCTGCACGAACTGCCCAGTAAGCACCTCAGAGGCACTTGAATCAGCTGCTCCATGCCCACACCACACCACGCTGGGCTGACTGGCATCTGGAGTATGAGCACGAGCGCCTTGCAGGGCAGCAAAGAGCTTCTCCCCGAAATTCGCATGTGAAAAGATGCACTTGGCGGAGGACATGGTGAGAACATGTGTGAGCTCCTTTGCCACCAGGTGCGTGTTCATATTGGTCACCACTGCATGCCTGATGGCTGCTGCGAAGTGCAACTCGATCACGGCGTGGGAGTTGGCCAAGAGCACACCGACACAGTCCTGCGCATGGACGCCCACCTTAGACATCAACGACGCTGCTTTAGCGATTCGCGCCCCCAGCTCGGCATATGTCGTCGTAAACTCATCGTCCACCACCGCTAGGTCGGGCCCATATGCATCGACCATCCCAAAGAGGAACTCTGATGCATGGGTCGGCAGTATGGCCTCCGGTGGCAGATCTGCCCCAGCCTGGGTCTCCGCTTCGAACAGCCTCCTCGTTGCACCCCCAAAGAAATGGCGGCACAGATCTGGATCAGGGATGCTCCGTGCTGCAATGACCTCTCTCACTGTGAGCTCCTGTGGCAATGAGGATGCGTGATGCGCCATGCTGGTGACTGTGCCAACCATGCATGCTGCCATTACCTCCATGCTCTGCCTGCCAAACTTGGATGCATCGTAGATAAGGTGCCCTCGGATACCGCCATCAGGCTCCTCCACGAGGGTCATCCACACCTCGAAAGCTGCCTCAGGAAAGGGAAGCATCGTTGCGGAGACGGCTTCCGCCGAGTAGTCTGCAGCATCGCGAAACGAGATGAAGCTGATGTTTGCTGTGAAGAGTGGGTTGCCGGAGCCCACATGACGCGGCGCGTTGCACAGCCGTACCAGGTCCATGAAGGGCACCAAGGGGTTATCCAGAGCGGCCATGACCCTCGATTGCACGCTGCCCACCAGCTCCTGAAGTGTTGGAGTGGCTACCAGATTGCAGCGCACCGGGAGAACCGTGGCAAAGGACCCTGCTGAGCCTTGGAATGATGCCGCCGCCTCTGTTGCACGGAGATCCACTGCAACTCCGAACGTGACGTCCTGCTGCTGGCCCTCGGAGTGGCTGTGCAACACAAGCGCGAAGGCGGCCAGTAGTACACTGAAATTGGTTGTGCGAAGATCTCCTGCCAATGCCTGAAGCGCAGTGGCTGTTGCAGGGCTGATCTCGAGACCAATGTGGCCACTACGCTGTGTCCGGAGCCGATGCTGCACTGGCTCTGGAAAGTCCTTCACCAGCTTCAAAGGAGTGAAGGAACCTCCCGTAGAGTCATCCATGAGGAGGTCACGCCACCTCTCCAGCTGCCCCTGCCTCGCAGTCACAGCCACGCTCTCTGCTTGTGCCTCCACGTGGCGGAAAAAGCCAGTCTCGGCGCCCTCGAGCGAGTTGATGGAACTCTGGCCTGAGCGGATGAGAGCATCGTAGGAGCGCCAGACATCCTGGGTAAAGTGCGCCAGCGACTTGGCGTCGGCAGTGATATGATGCGCCACCACCAGGAACTGCACAAACTGGTCAGTGTCATCGGCCTTCACAAGGAACACCCGTAAGGGGGGGCGCTCGTTAACAAGGTCAAATGGAATGTCCAGCACGTCCAACACCTCGGCGTAAGAGCAATGCTGCACCCGGATTTGCGTCTCAACTGCGGGGATGACCAGCTGGTATGAGCCATCAGGAGCAAAGGCCACCCGAAGTGCGCTGCGGTAGCGAATTGCAGAGGCAACGCATGACTCCAGCACTGCAGGCTGAACCTCGGTGCTGGGCTTGATATTCAGCACATATCCCATGTTGTAGCAGGAGCTCGCAGGATCCATCAGGTAGTGAGCCCAGAATAGCGTCTGCGCATGCGACAAAGGTATGCGGCGCCCATCATAAGCGCCCGAGGCCTCAATCACTCCTCCACATGTGACCTGTGCAACAGATGGCTGCTTCATCGTCTCTGTCACCATAGAATTCTCTGGCATGGCTTGGAGCAGGGATTGGGCGATGGAGTTCACGGATCCACCGTCCATGATCAGGGCGGTCGGTAGCTGCAAGCCAGTGGCTCGAGAGAGCGCATTCCTCAGATCGATGGCCGATAACGAGTCCAGGCCTGCTGCCAGAAGCAAGTCATCCTCTTCCAATGCCTCATCCCCGATCAAGCTTCTTGCAGTGCTAAGCACCAATGCGTGAAGCGCTCCAGTACGACCCCTGCTTGTGCAGTCAACCCCCCAACGTCACAGTCCTTATTCCGAGCACCATCTCGTATTGGGAGGCCTGAGGCCAGTCCTATACTCATCTACATTAATGTTATCTGCGTTTTCGGTCGGCCAGTCAGCACTTGTCTGGCCTTTCCAAGTGAGAAGTGGAACTCTTTCATTGCAATGTTATAAAAGAAGAATAAGGAAACCTCTAGAAGCGCATAACATAGCTGGCAGCGCGGATTTTGCCATGTCAGATATGCCAAACGGACAAGATATGAGTATGATAGCCTGATTCAGAGAGAGAGAGAGAGAGATATTCATACCATAAACACAAATACCATACCATAAGTACAAATTGAGCACCCTAGATTACTGGGCAATGCTGCTTTTACCAGTTAGTGTTAAATAAAAGAATACATGAATTGCATTTTAGGAGAAGGTCACACCTCTCAGCAGCTTGTTGATGATCCTCCCCGGAGCCATCGGCGTGTGAGCCAGAGTATCCCACATTGTGATGCATGGCCACGTGATCCTCATACATGGTAGATTCACCAGCCGCATCCACGTCTTGTGCAGTGACGGGCTTGAAGCATAGCGAACGGAGGACGCAAGCTCCCGCTGTGCTGCAGCCGCTCGCAATGTACACAGAAGGAGAAGTGTGCAGCGCTCTTTGGGGAAACGGCAAAGAACATGCCACAGCACAGTTGTGAGGTACCCGCAGACATCCATGGGAGAGAACAGCATCCACCGACGACACCAGAAGCGCAGCGCAACGACTACCAGCACGCCCACCACACAGTGAATTCATCCCAACTTGAAGGCCGCTCTCAATAATCGATGGAGACGCGCGAAATCCGCGCATGCCATGGCCTTCCCGTGGCCCTGTGCAGATCTGCCCCATGATGACTCCACGATCCAGACTACATCCATCGCGCTCGCCCTGATGATGCCGCACAGCCATAGCCCAATCCAAGATCGCCGCCCATTTTGACAGATTGACGTCCTCAACAGCGTATGTACGCCGTACACAGCATGTAGCCATGTTTGCAACCACCGTGGTGCAACGCTCATTGCGCCATACCGCGCATGCCGCGCTTCCATTGCCGCCGCTGGCAGTCTGCAGCTGTGAAAGGCCCGATTGCAGATGGGTTACCAAGCTCAGGTTGACACAATGTCGCGCACTCTGCACAACAGGGGGTAACACCACCATGCGAGGTATCGCAAGGTCGCAGATGATCGTGCCACCTGCATTGTAGCCGGTGCTGTTGGCATCAATGACAATATCTGATGCCGCGCATGTCATCTCAATCAGATTGGCAAATGAGAGTACACCTCGGCCATGAAGCTGGTTGTCGTGAAGCGGGGCCATCCGAGAACCACCCACCTGAATGTGGAATATTGCCACACTCTCACCGTGATGCACCCCTGGCTGGAAAGAATGGAGTGGCCAGGCATCACAGGGGAGTATCCAGTGTCTCCGTGTGGATGATGGCACAGGTGCGGGCCGGGCAGAAAGGGACCCTTGAAGGGGCTGGGTCACCACATCACCAATAATCACGTGAGCATTTGTTCCTTGGAAAGCGAAGGAACTGACACCAACGTAGAACTCCTCGCTGCTCTCATCTGCGATACCGGCAGAGAAAGCGAGACCTGTGGGCTGCTTCAGCACTTGTAGCATTGCGCCGCATTCCGTCGTCTTCGCTAGCGTGCTGATGTGGGGGTTCAGTGCAGTGAAATGGAGCACCCCGGAACCCACACGGTGACACACCTCCTGCATGGAATGTGCCAGCCCGATCATGCCGGCTGCCGGTTCAGTGTGGCCAACAAATGATTTGGAGGCGGATAAGCTCAGACTCTGCTTCGGATCCTTGGGATCCATCGACTTCCCCCGCAGAGCAGCGCAAGCGGCGCTGATCTCGATGGGATCGCCCAACCCGGTGCCAGTGCCATGCAGTTGCAATAGGTCCAGCGCATGGGATGCCTCTGCTGTTTGCGACGCTTGCAACAGCACTGCTTGTTGCGAGGGTCCATTTGGTGCCGTGAGGCTGCTGGCTCGCCCATCTTGATTCACCGCACCACCATACATCATTAACATGGGGTGCTCCACAGGGTCCTCCTCAGCGTCTGGTGCAAGCAGCATGGTGACACATGCTTCACTGCGGATATAGCCGTCTGCGGCCGCATCCAATGTTTTGCATCTCCCATCCGAGGCGAGCATCCCACTACACTGAAACATGCGGGTCGTCTCAGACGTCAGCATCAGGTTCACACCGGCCACTGATGCGAGTCCGCACTCCTCTGCATGCATTCCACCTAGTGCCATGCACGTAGCCACGAGAGACGATGAGCACGCTGTGTCGATGCTTACCGCGGGCCCCTTCAGACCGAAGTGATAGGAGATCCGGCCCGATGCCACACTGAGTGCTCCACCAGTGGCACTGTAAGCTGTAGGATTGGCATCGACCTTGGTTGCCAGCTTGGCATACTCCATCCAGGTGATGCCTACGTAGACACCCACGTCTGCTTCCGACGCTAAGGAATCTGGTCGGGCTGCGCTGTGCAGCATCTCTGTGGTATGCTGCAGCAATCGACGCTGCTGCGGGTCGACTTGCACGGCCTCGGCACCCTTCATGTGATATAGCTCGCCATCGAAATGCTCCACGTCCGACATGAACGCTCCAAAGCGCACATCGCCCTCAGGAACGAACTCGACACCTGATGCATCCACATCCCAGCGGGCTATCGGAACCACCCCTAAGGCATCCGTCCACGTTATTGGTGAAGTGAAGACCGTGTCATATGACCCAGCCGTTCCAGCACATGCAACCACGACGATGGGGGGGGGTTGAGCTTCCCCGACAGAAAGTAGCTCCAACTCAGTGCCGGAGGCTGAAAAATCGGCCTCAGCCTCGATGGTGCAGTCCAAGCCGGCTGTGCTTAGCTCTTCACTGATGTAGGACGCTATTGCTCCGGCTGCGAATCCACAGCAAAGCCCCAGCAGTCAGCACATGTAACGGTTCTAGCATTTTCTAGGCAACCTAATGGGGGCTCACTTGTGTTACAATCTTGAGTATGGCAAGATGGGATCTGGGTGCTCCGGTCTTCATACAAATCGGAATGCAGTAATTACCTGTGGGATAGTCAAATAGAAGCGTGCTAGGAACCATTAGCCCAACAGCTTGCCCAATCTGGTTGGAGAGTTCAGTCGCACTGAGAGAGTCAATGCCAGCTGACATGAGCGGCTCATCGAGCGCCACCTCTTTTTCCACCATGCTGTTCACAATATGTGTGATGGTGGTACTGAGTGCTTGCTGATCTGGGGCAGTTCTCCTTCCATGTTGCGGAACCTGTTCCTGGGCAGAAGGTGTGGCTTTGACGTCTGCAGAGGTCGCCATTCTCGAAGAGCCCTGCGAGAACTCCGAGCCAGCAACATATTCCACGATTGCCGCCCCTGTGTTTGTGAACGCCAGAGACAAATGTCAGTTTCCTCTTCAACAGCAGTGACGAAATGTCGTCATCAGGGAGGCATGCCTTCACACCTGCTTGTCTGCATGCACCCTGCTATGAAACTCCCTCTCCTATTTATGGTGGGCTTGGACCCCAAGCGCATCAAGCATACAAAAATGTCTGTATGTTGCGCTCAAATAGATATTTCAACGAATTGTTACCGTGACTTCTGGCAGCAAAGATTTGCCATCGAAATTACATGCAAGTGGGTACTTTATATGATCGGCTGAGGATTGCTCTTCTGGGGTCACCCAGCCTCAGAGGTACCCTGGTAGCAAGGACTTGGTATATGCAGCATGCCAAAGTTTGATTCCTGAAGTTGTTCGCATTAAGGACTTTAATACAGTGTGCTTGCTATCCACAGAAGATACATAGTCACAGCCAGCCACATGTGACCTCACAGGTGAAACACGAGGCTTTGTACTTGCTATCAGCAGAAGGCATACAATCATGCCCACAGACAGCCTCACGCAGTCTGGGAGAGCGAAAGGAGCTCACTAACCTGTCGGGTAGTCAAACACAAGTGTCCCAGGAAGCTGCACTCCGAGCTCACGCCCCAGCAAATTTGCGAGCTCTGATGCTCCCAGCGAGTCCACCCCAGCCGACAGCAGGGGCTCGCCCATGTCCACTTCTTCGTTCAACATGCTGCTCACTACTTTGCTCACCACAAGCTCCAAGTTGTCCCGCGCCTGTTCATCCACACTCACTGATGGCACGCTCCTTGCAGCTTTTCCCAAGCGGTTCTTTCGTTGTGTAAGTCGAGAACGCCGGGTGGCTTTCCCTGGTTTGGTAGGCAAAGCCCGGCGACTTTCCTTCCCCGAAATGTCTCTGGAGATAAGTTCGATCAGAAGGGGAGCAAGCCCAGGCTGCCCTTCAACCAGCTTGGGACAGCTCAGTGGGCTCACTGCGACCTGAGCCATCGCGCCATTCCGCACCCTGGTGCCAGCAGCCAGATGCAGCTCATGCACCAATCCCTGCAGCGCCTTCAGGCCTTTCTGCACTGGAAGCATCCCGAAGCCAATACGTTCCATGCGCTTGACAACCTTTGCGTCTCGAGCTGCCATGCCGGACTCACCGCCCCATGCCCCCCATTGGACACTCAGCTCCGCACAGCCGCGCCCTTGCTGCATATGAGCATGCGCATCCAGCACGGCATTAGCAGCAGTATAGTTGATCTGCCCACTGGACCCGAGCAAGGATGTGATCGAGCTGAAGAGCACCGTGCTTTGGACCGGCTGTCCAAACAGACTTGCACGCAATTGCATGTCTCCACCCACTTTCGGGCCAAAGACCTGGCGCATGCCCCCGCAACTCTGATTCGGGAGTGTGGCATCTGCAAGAACCCCGCTGGCGTGCAGGCATACTCCCGGTGCTGGGAACGTCTGCCCACTTCCCTGCCTCGCTTCGATAGCAGTACCATTGCACTCCTCCGCCAAGCTGACATCTGAACGGCCGAACGAGACAATTTTCCCGTGTACCAAGCTCTTCAGGCGCAACGGCGCGGACTCTGAAGTCTGTGTAGCCGACCGCCCTGTGCGACCAAGCAGCCGTAAGGGCATGTTGTTCTGGGCTGCCGAAGCCCATGCTCCGACCAGCAGGCCAAGTCCACCAGTCCCACCACTCAACAGAAGGGTTTGGGGATGGCTGGTGTGCCCCAGGCGCCCCATGAGCGGCTTAACAAGCGCGTAAAGTCCACCGCGTCCTGCAACAGCCTGCAGACCAGTGCGGATTACTTGCTTTGTGCTGTGCATGCTGAACACAGCGATGGAAGAGATGGCATGCAGAGCGCCGCTGTGCAGACAGCAAGCCAGTGATCTGAGACTGCTGGAGATGGCAGCGCAGCTCCAGTGCTGCAGTGTCGCCACGCCGTGAGCCACGTCGGCCCGCTCAAGGCGAAGCTGCTCTGTGCTGAGCAAGCCAAGCTGAGCAGACTGCATGAGCTGGCCCCGTGGAGCGAGCAGCGAGGCTGATAGTACTTTCAGGGGTGAGGATGAGGGGGAGCCAATCACACACGCGAGCCCCATACCGTCAGTGTTGGAAAGTCCGCATGCGGTCAGGAAACGGTCGGAGGATGACAGTGCGGCAGAAACGCCGGCTTGGTGGCGCTTCTGCGCGAGGAAGCGGAGCTGCCACCGTTTAGTATGACTCCCTGCAGTACCTATCACGTTGTGGTTGCCATGTGCCAGAGCAACGCATGCAGCTTGTCCGACAGGATTTGCGGCGTTGTGCACGAGCACGGTGCTGGTAGACGCAATCGAGATGCCCGTCGATAGCACTCCGAGGCCGTTGCATCCGGTCAGATAAGCAGATGGGCATGAGGCAGCGTCGGCACAAGAGAGATGCGTACTCTTCGGGGCCAACAGCTCGGGTGCAGACAGCATCAGGCCCCCCTGCAGGTGCTCCGAGGCCGGTGCCCCAAATCCAAAGTAGACATCGCCTGGGGCAACCCAGGTCATCGCAGTAGGGTCTTGCCCATCGCTATAGACCCCACAAAAGTCCAAAGCGTGAAATGCTGCCATAGAGGGCGGATGGGCTCCTAATGTGAGCTCCATCATGCATCTGAGATCCAGGCCAATTGCAAGAGTCTCCATTACCATAACGGAAGAAGATTTTCCAGGTTTGCTGTCCAGAGCACCCCAGCACAGACTATGCGGCTTCGAGGGTGTGGAGGCGGCCATTGCGTCGTTGTCAGTTGCTGCCATGATCGACAAGCTCTGGATAGTGGTCAGGCAACTTCTAGCAGACATTCCGTTCTGCACAGTGCAGGTAGACCATGGGTCGAGTGGCGCATCTGTGCTGCTGAAGCTCGCATATCTGGGAGCACTTGGCATAGGCCTGGTTGTCCTGCCAACCGAGAGCCGATCTTGAGTGCCACGGTGATAGGCTTCAATACTGTGATCGATTCCACAAAAGACTGCCTCCTGCCACTCGCTGGCAGAGGTTCGCAGCATGCCCCAGAGCGAGGCAGACTGGGTGCCAGCCCCTGACAGCCCTGCAGGGCCGTGCAGCCAGGTGAGCTGCGCCCCAAACGTGTTGACGTGGAGAGTCGGTGATGGCGAGACAGCTCGGAGCATCCATAAAGAATGCAGTACACTCAAAGCTCCCAAGCCAATCGATACGGCACTGGATGCTCCTGGTCGGTCTGCATATGAATTGCACGCAGGAGTGAAGCCATTTGCCAATAGCAGCTGTTCCTGATGTCCGTGGGAGTACTCTGCGCTGCGCACATGAGCAGAGCAGGGTGTGAATTGGTGCACGAGCTCATACAAGTATGGTGGAGAGGGTATCTTCGTGCTGACTGAGGCCTCGGCCGAAGATGTAGACACCACACGTCTTGTTGCTAGCTTGCATAGCAAACCATGCATTTCAACTTGCCCACCTTGCGCGAAATTCCCAACAGCATGCCGATGGGAGCTCCGACGCGCGTCACTGTGGAGGGACGATGCATCAAAATTGGCTGCTGCAACGGCACATTTGGAAGTAGTGCCAACACATCCTGGCAGGAAGAGGTCTAGACCAGCGGGCAGATGTGGAATGCTATGAGGGGCTGCAGGCCTGTATCCTCCCACTCCGAGCTGCAGACTGACATCAAGACCTGCGGGATGGACTCGGTAGCCTGATCGTCGATGACTTTCACCAGCAGCTTCGACTGTGGCGTGCACAGACTCGGATATATTCCCTTTTTCTGGAACCGAAATAGACACGACAGTTTGCAGAAGGGCCACGGTCGAAGATCTGAGCGCAGTGACCAATGATGGACAAGGCGCATCTACATGCTGTACAACTGTGCACACAGTGCCCATCGTATGCTTCGCGCCTGACATGGCAGAGCCCATGCTGAAGTGATCCGAGGCGCAATCCATGATGAAGGTAATGATGCTGTTGCCACTTTGGGCATCTCTGGGATGTGGTGGAAGAATGAAAGGCACCGGAATGCTGACAGTGCTAAGACAGATGAGGTTCTCGCCACCATTACCATGAAGTAAGCTGCAGCACGCAGATGCCATCTCGAGGAAGCCTGCAGCAGGAAAAAGCTGCCTGCCATTGACGGTATGATCCATCAAGTACCTCAGGGTCACCGTATCGAGGTGACCTCCCATAATTATTGAGCTTCCTCCGCACCTTAGGACTGTGGTACAAATGGGGTGAGGCCTTGCCGTTGCCCAGTAAGGATGGACGAACTGCTGTCGAATCATTGGCATGTGTGTGATTGTGTTCGTGATCTCGGATACAAGGGTATAGAGGGCTGCATGCGCGTTGGTCCCTTGAAATGCAAAGGAGCTCACGCTCGATCCAATCAGAGCTTGCTCAGGTGGCATCATACTTTCTCCCCTTGGAATGTAGGAAGTCGGCCTATGGTCCTGGTTTGTATGCCCCGCAAGGGAGTGGCTCACGTATTGGTTGACGCTGCGCAGGTGAGCAGTGGTGGTGAGGGAGAGGGATCCCAAGCTCAACACAATCTGCACAATGCCCACGAGCCCGGCAGCAGATTCCGCATGTCCGGTGTGGGTCTTGATGGCAGAGAGGACAATAGGTGGTGAATCCTGCTGGACGGATGGTCTCAATGCCATAAGGGCTGCGCCTACTTCGATTGGATCCCCCAGCGAGGTGCCCGTTCCATGCAATTGAAGCGCTTTAACATCCAAGTGTGAAATACTGCTGCCACTGCTGCGTAAGGCTGCTGTAATCACATTCTGCTGAGACGGCCCATTTGGAGCTGCAGGATTCATGAGTTGCACACCGTCACCCACACACAGTCAGTCATGATGGACCAATTGGGCACTACTTTAGCATTCTGGCCTGACTTAGTGATTGGCAGTGCACATGAGCAAACACCCGAGCCCAAAACGCAGCTAACAAAATAATAGTCCCTTTTTGGAAGCCAACTCTTCATGAAGATCATTTGTATGATTATATATCAGACCTGTAGAATCGTTTAAGATTTTTCTTTTTTAGGGTTTTAGGTCTAATTCAAAAATTAGAGTGAATGCGACTCTTACAGTTTATACCAGTCAGAGTAGGCCGGGGTGAGCTCACCTGTGAGAGACTGTGAGCGGCCATCTTGATTCACTGCAGTCCCTGCCAGTTTTGCAAGCCCGTCACCATGGTGAGAGCTGCTGCTGCTTGATATAAAAATCATCCCCGCAGCTTCTGCACGAACATAACCATCAGCAGACGCATCCAAAGCCTTGCATCGGCCGTCGGGGGCAAGCATTCCAGCACCCGAGAACATGCTCGTGATCCCAGCATCCAGCAGACAATTGACTCCTGCTGCCAGGGCGCCAGACGTGTCCTTTGCTTTGGTAATACTGTTGTGCGCGAGATGCATTGTCACCAGGCTTGATGAGCAGGCGGTCTGGACACTAAGTGCTGGTCCGTGCAATCCATAGGTGAAGGCGAGACGGCCACTTGCCACACTAGCAGAGATGCCCGTCGCCCTGAATGGTGTGTTGCCAAACCTCGTCATTTGGTCACCTTGTAACACACCAGTTGCATATTCATCGAAGAAAATGCCAACGAAAACACCGATTGCTGCGTCAGAAACGTGGGTCGCGGATCCTCTCCTAGATGCACGCTCAAGGGCCTCCCATGAGAGCTCCAGCAGGAGACGCTGCTGGGGGTCCATCAAAATGGTCTCCGAGGGCATCAGTTTGAATGCACTCGCATCTAGATGCTCGACATCAGAGATATATGCACCAAATGTCGCTGGGTTTGTGCTGAGGTGCTGGCATCTGAGTTGGTCAAGGTCCCATCGCATCAAGGGCGTCGGTTTAATGGCATCACGAAACACATCAGATAAATGCGCGGATATATTTGATGTCTGCTGCAGCTCCAAAGAAGGCAACCCTCGCTGGATTGATATGGAGAGCACTGAACATTCCATGGCCAAGTCGTCACCCAACTCGTCGAGCTGTTGCTGGTTGTGTAACTGGGTCCTTATTACAGCAGGGTGTGTACTGCCACTGTGATGTAGGCTCTGTAGATAGGTGCGCATGTAATTGGATAAGGAATTTGCCGTGGGATGATCCAACAAAACAGTAGGAGGCAGGCGATACCCGGTACGCTCTTCGATCGCACGATGACACTTGATGGCGTTGCGAGAGTCCAGACCCGGAAATGGGTCGCTGACATCATATTCGTGATCCTGGAGCCCCAGGACTGTATTGACTATTTCGATGACATTTTGCATGATGTCTTCCATGGCAGCATCGAGATAGGTGCTGCCAAGATGGTGTTGTGGGTCATCCTGTAGGCCACTGGCCCGGCCTGCTGCGCTGGATTCGTATCCATGGAGCTCTTTAGGCATAAGAACTTGTGTGATCTGCCTCTCAGAGGTGCAGTAATCCCGCAGGATATGATGTGACAGCCCATAAGTCCCCGCCTCTTGACCTACACCAAAGTCGAGTAAGGTGATAGAAGGCAGTTGAGGTGCCAGGGGCAGGATGTCGCTTTCATCCTCTCGCGCAGTATGAAGAAGGGCAGAGGCACTGCTGCAGGATTCATATTCAGACTCATCTGAGGTACGTGATGAATTGTTTCGAGAGGGGAAACCTGCTGGAGCGGATGTTGCAGCAGGGATTGGTAGACTGTCGATGAATGGCGCAAGGTCAGCTATATCTACTGGCCAATCTTGCACGTGATGAGAAGCTGATGATGAAGAGCTCGAGAACCTGCTGCCATTTCCATTGGCACGGTGACTCGGACCGTCCTGAACAGAATGTGATGTAGGATCCTCGTCGCTAGTTGTCGATGATGACATAATGAAGAGTGGGTATTTGTAATTTCACATACACAATAAAATGGAGAGTGTTCACAATGGTAAATATACGAGTACGGTCATCGAAGAGTGCGTGGAGTGAGACCTTGCGGCAATGACAATGCCACAACTATATAACCTGCGCAGCAATAAGCCATTGATCAGTTGTAATATAAGTTGAATCATGGGTTTTATATTGAGGCCATGATCCTGAGCCCCCCCCTAGGATCAAAGCCCTTTTTGCATGAATCCCTTGCAGGTGCGGCATTTGCCAAAGTTCCTTAGGCTGTATATGGCGTCTGGGAGTATTCTATGCAATATGTGTGTGATTATGTTGATTACCATACATTAATATGACCCAACATATGTTTAAGATCTCATCTTGTACTTTCCCACCAATCCATAAGCAGAATTGCTACAGGAAACATTCCTCAGGACACTAGGAGAGTGTCAAGATGCGTATAATTGTGCCAGTCATATGTGTGATGGCGTGCAAGTGCATGCGAATATAGCAATGGAATGGGGGTGGGGGGGGGGGTCTTTATATTGTTACCCCTTTGAAATCTTGGTGATTTCATGCCGGCATACTTCACATATTTAATGTGAAGTCATATTTCACCTACTTAAGGTGAAGCAATATTTCAGCCATTGGTTACTTGCTATTCTGCCAAGGTCTGCATGCTCGATAAAGGAGTACTGCATATGCATTGTGCATCTACAGATTTCAGAAGGGATGAACCCTTAGCGCCGGTGAATCAACAAACAAGGCAACTATGGGTCGCAACATTTTACATCCTTAAGGTAAAGCCACAATCCACATCCTTAACATGAAGCCATCCTTGTTTTTTAGTTACTTATTCTCAAGAGATGTGTACAGCATACATACTGTAGAAACCACGAAATGGTAATGCAATAATCATTCATGACCACAAACACTCGATGTGCATGACAAGTGTGAGTGTGAGTGGAGGTCGGGCCAAGCAAGACTGGCAATCAAATGAACCAGATACTCATCAGGCAGATTATGAGAAATAAGAATCAGATCAGATAAGATCATATCAGGCGTATTATTTCAATAACTAATTATAATGATCCAATATAATCAGATAATCAGGTGAGCTATATCGGTATAGGCTTCCGATGCAAAACAAGACATTTGCTAATGAAATAACGTCATGTATGGATGAAAAGTCAACAAATATCGATGAAATATTAAACTCTCAACACATATCGATACAATATTGATTACACGTATAGTTTCTCTTTGAGACCTCGGATGTGTCATCACAACCCTTAATATGCAGCTTAAAGTCTCAAATACGCCAAGCATCGCCGTATATATGAAATACGGGTTAGCGATCAGACGGATATCAGGTATCATAAGAGGCATCAGGCGGATATCAGTCCTGATTGCCAGCCTTGGGTGGGACTGAGGCAACGCAAAACGGATAGGTGTGTATAGAACGCTATCATTTGATGAAATGCCATACTACAATCACATCTAAGAAGACAGTACACTACAAGAAGATGGACCTCTCCATTATTTTGCGTACTAACATGTAACCAGTAAACATACACCATGAGCGCACCCACAAACCTTGCAACGTCCGGTGTGCAAACCGCACATGCGCATATTCATGGCAAGCCACGTTCTCAATTTCGAGGGCTTGTTGAGAATTCGCAACGTGGCATAGCTAATGGGTTAAGTAAATAAGTGCAGCCTCTCCGCCAAAACTTCGGACACTGGATGTAAGCTTTCGAAGCTCTTAAATTAATTGCCAAGACACATCCAAAACATTCAAATAAACACAAAATGTGAAGTCAGTATGAACGATGACAACATATCTGTCACAATGTTGTCCATAAAGATCATCATCAAGTGATCCGATAAAAATAGTCGGCTAAAACCTGAAGATGAGAAATGCCAAAAGAAGGAAATTTACCATGAACAATAAAAAGTGAGATGATCTTAATGGCGAATTCAGATGGCAGTTGTCATACAGGATAGTTCATACTAAATCTAATGAAATGACTAAATGGGAAAACCCCCCAAAAGCCACCCACCCAATGTAAAGAAGTGTAGGCGGGAAGAGTAAGGTAAAGGATGAATATCACAGAAGGCGCAGTAACACACACTCTCTCTCTCTCTCTCGCACACACACACTGACACACACACATACGTGGGTGGGCAAGCTCTCTTGAGACTAGACTATGGGGTGTGTAGGGGGCAGCGAGGTGCTCCCGAATGTGGGCTTGGTGGTGAAGAGGTGGTTTGAGTGGCGGAGGTGAGCCGAATTCAGAGACACCGCAGCAGTGCGCCGGCAGGGCAGTTGCAGAGGGGCTCAGGTGGTTCAGTGAGGCTCAGGGAGCAGAGGGGTGGTCCTGCGTGTAGGCTTGGTGGTAGAGATATGGCTCGCGCAGCTCAGGGGGCAGGGATGAGCCGGCTTCAGGCAAAAGACAGCAGTGTGCTGGCGGTGCGGATGCAGAGGGGCTCGGGTGGCTCAGTGAGGCTTAGGGGGTCTCATTCTTCACTAGTAAGCTCCGGAGAATCCGGATAAGTGTCCCGAAGTGTGTGTCGAATCATTTGATCCCCGGCGTGGGTACATAGTGCAGCCAGTCTTCTGTGGCTACGGGGTGCCAAAGGAGTCGGTCCAAGGATAAGCCCACACACACACACATATATATACATATGTGTGTGTGTGTGTGTGTGTGTGTATGCTTATCCTTGTGAATCCTTTGGCAACCCATAGCCACAGGAGACTGCACTATGTACCCACGCCGGGGATCAAAGGATTCAGCACACACTTCGGGACACTCATCCGGATTCTCCGGAGCTCACTTGTGTGTGTGTGTGTATGGTCAGAGAGTTTCCCGACAAATCTCATAAATAATTGGCATGTTGTTACACTTTTACATTTCCTTGAGTCACACTCCTAGTATGGTTTCTTAAATAGAACACAAGTCTGGCCGAAAAGGTGTTGAATATGTATGTAGATATCATAGCATTATCTTATATCATATAACTATCAAAAGTGTTGTATATCTCGGCTACGTTAGTCCTGGAATGCCATATTATATTATATTATATTAGTATATAATATAATATTGTAGCATATTATATTGTAGTATATCATATCATGCCATATTACACTGTATTGTATTACTAGGCTAGTCGCTCTCAAAATCTCCAAGCACGAAATAATTTGGGTATCACGACAAATGCGATGCATGGATGGAGGGCTGCGGCCGCGTGCAGGTCTGAACCTACAATCACGAGCCTAAGTGTCACGTGAGCGATGCGAATCAGTCAGGCATGCCTGTGGAGGCGCGACGGCGTTTTGATTGATGATTCACTCAGTAATTTCCCCAGTAGATCTGTCTTTAGAAAAGAGCTAGGGTTATTGTATGCAGTGGTTGATAGTGTCCAAGCTAGTGCCTTCCCGGAACTACTTTTACGTAATTGCCTCCGTTTAACATATTGTGATCCCGTGCACAGCATGGCAGGGAAAATGCGCACTAAATACTGATATAACGGCGGTTGATTCCATCCTAAACTCTGGTGGGTGCTACTTTAGTTTTTGAAGTGGTTGTCTCTATTCTTTATGTTTTGAACCCGTGCATAGCACAGCATGGGTTGTGTGCGGTGCTCACTGTCTGTGCGTGTGTGCGTGCGTGTGTGTGACAACCTTGTACCATCAACATTCATGTTTCGCAAGTATTGGCACATCCCATCATCCATGAGGCTGGTTGGCATTCAGTTGGGGGTGTGGCGGTGTTGTTGGTATCTTGTCATGACCCTGCCCTGTTCCTGAAGGTTTCTTTTTCCACTGGAATGATTGTGGGCTAGCTTTTGTCATCGGGCTTCGTGCCGCGCTGTGTGTGTGTGACATTCAGATTGTGTGTTCTTGAATTCAAGATGATGACACAAAAAATGAAAGCGGATTGTGTGATGATTGCGACATAATTTGAAGCCTAACCCGGAAAGCTTTTTAAGTGTTTTCAGCTTTCATTTCACAACCACATTGGTATTTTTTAAGCAATGGGCAATGTGTAGGTGTCTCTTATCATTGCTACTGTGATACGTGCATATATGTATGAGTGTGTGCATGTGCGCTATCTATGTGTCACCAGGTTTTCAATTTGTATGGGGACAAACGGAATTTTTGGACATATTACCACAAATTTGGGTATGTGATATCATGCTGAGTTTATGTCTGACACCTGGCGGTGGCAGTGTTTGGGCCCTTTGCATAATTATGTTTTGCCTGGTTACTTGGCACTACATCAGAGTTCCAATACGATTGGTCAGAAGTGTCGCTCGAGCAAGTATGCCTTTTGCAGTGCAGCAGATACAGCCATGGGTGTCATCGCTGGTACCCTTATAGGTAAAAAAAGTGAGAGTATCCCACTCCAGAGAAACATGAGAAAACTAGCTCCCCATCACCGGGGACAACTACATGCAGGGAAACCTAATTAGGCGCTGGCATAATGTATGTATTTTCTTGCCACAGCTACAATCGCTTTTCCCTAATGGGGGTTTAGTTGGATATGTTTGTGCACCATCCGGTTGCTGCATCATGTGAGCCTGCGGTGGAATGAAGGCTTGCTTTGATCCAGGTAATCTCGCTCAGTGTTTAAAATTCCTCAGCAACACTCGTCAGTCGGTCTACTACCGGCAGAAAGCAGGCAGCAGGCTTGAGTGCGATAGCAGCTCTTTCGTATTTGATTTGCAGCAGTGGAATCGAGCCAGAGCTACATGGTATAAGTCTTGGTGCACTCGAGTCCTGGGAGAATGTAGTCGGAATTCTGGTATTTGTAGTGGGGCTCACTAGTTGAGCAAAGGCCACTCCGTGGAGTAGGAAACGAAGTCATAGCTCAGCTGAAATAGCAGATGTTGTTTATGGTTGGGGTTCACTGAGCTCGAAGCACAGACACTCCTTTGCAGGGAACACAACCATAGTCAATTTTCACATCTTGTGCCGTTGGAAGCATCCACAAAACTAAATGCATCGATCAAAATGACTGAATGTAGGAGGACCTGCCCATTAGGGCCCAATAATACCGGTAAAAGGTGTGGCACCCTCTCAATAGCCTCACAACCAATAAACTCGGTGAGGATTGTATTTTTCTTTCTTCTTACAGACATACATAAATATGCGCATGCATCACAGACAACCACGTGCGCGCACACACATATGCATGGGTTTGTATTACTCACATCCTCACCGCATGCATACACAAATGCTTGCAAATTTGCATTCATACATATGATTGCTGCACGCTGCAAACGCACTCATAGCACCATACAAATTAATGATCGTGGTCAATCATAGCTCATGACCTATCATCGACAATGCATATGCGATGTCATCTCGTAGTATTTTTGTGTTTCATATCAACCATACTGAAGATGAGGCATGAGGTGAGCCGAACGTGCTCTAGTGCTGATATAGCCCGCCTCGTTCAAGTGCTTTGCATAAAATGCATAAGCCGGGTTTTAAACTTGATGCTAAGTGAAGTGTGTATCAAAATATGACAAAGCATGTGGATGCCGTCAAAGTTGACAGTGAAGGTAGCATTTCAGGACAGACGGCGATTGCCACTGTTATTTATACTAACTGAGTGGTTCTTGAGCATAAATTCCATCCATTGCATAACGTGTTCTTGTAACAGTCATGACTTGCTTTGAATTAATAGTGTTTCATAGGTGTGCATTGCACAACATGACATCCGTAAGAAACGTGTTTAAACAGGTCATGCTGCGCACAGCATACACTTTCAGCATCATAATTCCACAGCATACATGAGTGCGCACGAACATGCAACACACGCGTGTGTGTATATATCTCTCTCACGCACACACGTAAAATCACTATTATCGAAAGCAGAATTAATCATTGCAGAAAGCAACACGTCTGTGCAAACCGTGCAGCGCTCGCCGTGCTTGATCATAACGCAACGTCCCTTTAAACGCGTGATACAATGTACGATAACACTTACAAGTGTGAATGTCATAGTCGACGTAATTTCACCGTCGATCAACCAATGCACACATGCGTGAGTTCACATGCACCACTTAGAGCTGCCGTATGTGCATGTATGCGCGCGCGCGTGCTAGTTGTGCTGCACTCAGAGAGTGTGCATCAATCACAGGGTATTTCCCCTGACGCTGAAAAACTCAATTGACATGCCGGTGCCAATCTTATGCAGCGCAGGACCAGTAGGTGCACTCCTCTTACCGCATCTGCACGCATCACAAGCTGTTTGTGGTGTTTTGCATACATGGAATCTTCTGGCAATCGGCACTGACAGCGAGTGCATCTGGTCGCGGCGAGCACGCACGTATACAACGTGTGGTTACCTGGAGGAGAGGTTACTGGCGAAAGTTAGAATAAATATGCATGTATTTTGCAGTAGAGAACTTGGTTTGGATATGCAGCGAGATGCAAAGCCAGTTTCTGAAAGCTACTGGGAAACAATTCGTTCAGTTTTCATCATTGCAATACAAAAAACATCGTATTGCGTAGTCCTTCTGACCACCATCGAATGCAGCCGTATAATGCAATCGCGCGGGATGATATTGAAAGGATGCGGTATTATCAATAAACAGCGAAGGTAGTGTTATCAGCTATCACAAGTGAGACAGCTGCGGTTAGGCTATACTCAAATATGAATATGTATCGATGGCGTTAATATCGCTGAAGAAATTTCACACGTAAGTTCAAACGCACGCGCCTTATGAATTCAGCACGATGCATACGAGCTCCAATACAATAGCACATAGTCAACCGATATGATATCACCATGTAATAAGACCTACATAATGCGGTGCCACGTTCATTACACATCACACACGCTGTGGCACAAAGCATATTCGAAATACAGATAAACGAGCATGCGTAGATGTATTCCTAGCGAGACAACAATATTAACCATCCGTACTATTAGGATCCCCGAAATTTTAGTCGAAATTATTTTTCCAAGTTTCGAAGATCCACGAATGCACGCAACTTTGTTAGCACATCGATCCGCAAGTGAACTTTGAACCACGGTTTCCGTTGGACGACCGCATTTCGTGTGAAGTTACGTGTCGTATTCGACTAATCGTCCGATGAGTGCGTAATACTCGAACAAATCAGACATCGTTATGGTCAGCGCACGTACCGCGCATGCGGAATCGGTCGCAGATTGCGCAAAACATCTTATGCACCAGAAACCACTGCGGTCATGGCGACGCGTTCCACGGGCGTGCGCACACCGCACAGTGGCAAAACAGCGTTTGCACTCTGATCCTTGTAAGTTGGGAGCAATATCTTGATCGAGCTAGCGAAGCTCAAATCGCAACGAACGACGATGCCACAAAGCGACCCAACAATGTCGAATGAAAACGGCGCGGCGACCTCAGCGGCAGCGGCAGCGGCCGGTCTTGGAAGCGGCATTCTCGTCAGTGGAGATGTTTCAGCTGATCCGGACAGCCTGATCAATCGAAAATCGATCCGGGCCTGTCGATCGCAAAAATCTTTTCGATTCCAAATGTCACTTGGGAGCGACATTTGGAAAAGTTCGTCATTGACCCCCCCTCAGCATAAGCCCCGTTAAGAATGGACATTTGTGCTTGACACATGGTGGGCGCGGCAGGCGTGGTATTGCATGACCCGACCCCCCTTGTGAAATTTGACATTGTAGTCGTCATTTGTATACCCCCTCCATATTCCGATTTCATGGCAGTCGCATATAAGCAAGATCCATGTGTGCAGGGGGCGCATTTTCAAAACGCGTTAGCAGACTATAATGTACACCACTTGAAATGTAATTAGGTTATTATCTAGGATTGGGAACAGCAACTATCCCAATATCCTGGTTCTAGTTGCCGTTACCTTTGTTTGTTGTAAACGAGTCGCCACTACAAGACACGGAATAGATTTTCCCTCAGCCATGTGAAGGGGTTCCATCACCCACCAGTACCCCCACCATAGAACACGTCCCAGAAGCTGCAGTACGCTTTGCTTTGCTCTCGTGCACGAAATGAACAGATGTTGAGAACCATTCCATGTTGCTTGACATTAATTTCGCTTTTGCTTCTCTTTCACTTTCAAAATCTAATCGTCTTTCGTAGACTTGACATATGAAAATGTCAAGTGGTATGATGATAGGGCCCTTGCGTTACTATCTTCTTCATATCTGTACTGTCTGGTACTGTATTGGGAAAGACAGTTTTATACAAATTCCCAAGATGTGAACCATTCTGTTATAATACTGAAGCTTCACACCACATTACAATTGGAGCTGTATCTATGGGTAAAATTGAGCAACAAGCAGGTGCCTCTTCGCGAGTGGGGAATAAATATTGTATGGGGAATAGTACCAACATGCTCAAAATCAAACTGACAATGCAACAGTAGTGTTTGCAAGTGGGCTAGTCATATTGAATCAACTTTCATGCAACCACTGTAAATATTCATTAAAGATGGGGCTATTTTGCTTGCCAACTTGACACCCCGGCTTTGCAATTGGTAGCAGAGCCAGCACAAATGCAAACATAGAAGGAAGAGAATACAACAGGTTTGTCCACTTTTCTACAGGAGATTCTCTTCCCCTTTGACATCCAGGTGACTATTGCATAACAGCTTTCCAGCAAACCCAGGTCCTCGCCAAGCTCCATACGCTTTCCGAACTCACTCCTTCTGGAAGAACTTTCAAATAGCTTCTCACTTGTTACCACAGCCGGAAAGCACATTGCTGTTCACCTTCAGATTGACCATCACTTTGTGTTCGGATAGGAAGATCTTAAAGATTCCATACAACCACTTGACCATCCAGGCCAGAGGTTGAGATCTTCCCAGGACCACACACTCGGACCATTGTGATGATATTTTTATGAGGGCCAATAGGATCGCGATTGTCTGAAAGGCTCATCTCCTGCATACCTCTTTCTGCCTGCACTCACCAGACAGATCCCCACACCTCGATCCCTCGGTCTCAGAAGGAAGTTTGTCTGTTGCCCGAGAAGATGACTACTTTCTATCTTTACAATCACGGTGGATGTTAGATCATGAAATAGGTTTCCCCAAGGGCTGTTGCAGACCCTTTCAGCTCATGTGTACCTTGCTGTTCCTGATACAAAACTGGCACAGTATCGTCTGCTGAAAACTCTAAAAGCGAGAATAATATGCCCAGTTTCTATGAGAAAATGATATATCCGGTCCGTTGGATTCAAGGACATATACAGCAAATCTGGCTTTCGCGCGTTGCCAGGTATTCTCCCTATTTGCTCTCCATAGCTACAGAGAAGGGAGTATACTTTCTGACAAAGCTCCAGATACTACCTAAGCAAGACTAAATGCAACATCTGCAACTGTCAGACAAAAACAAAATAGCGGACCAGTAGAGAAGCTGCAACGATTTGCAACACCAATTTTGAAACAGGGAATCGAAATAAGAGTAAATAGCTTTGCTATATGCAGGTATGCTACAAATGACCACACCTGCGCACGAAACTTGTCAAAGGCAGAACTGAATTGAGAGGACTTATTGCCGGCCGCAGCTCCGCTTCCCGCTTCCTTTGCCTGTTCAGGAAAACACAAAGAGGTGAGCGTGTTTTTCACGGCTCAATTTGCGCTGTTAAACAGCATTGACTTTCTCTTGATATTTCGGACCAAATGTAAACGTTTTGGTATCATCAGCCGCGAACTTGTCTCACTTGTGTGCTTTGCTGTGGACGCCTTTATAAGCTTCATTTCACCACTGAATGCTCCAATAACACCGTTTCCCAGAGAGCGAGAGAGCGGCTGTCGGTTCGCTTTTGTGTATCTATCGTGAATACTTGAATCGCTCCGGGTTTCGAATGGAAGACAAGGCTGATGGTGATAAGGAAGCGAAAGGAGAGAAAATGCGCACCTTCAAGAGCTTAATAGGGACGTAGTTGCCACTCGCGTCTGCTTCGAACACGACGGGGGAGCACTCATACCTGCAGTTGTAGATCAAATGAACAGTGGTTTAAGAGCGTCCCTATACAGGGAGCTTAGTGGACTATTTAGTAAAGTCGCATTACGGCAAAGCCACTGGCAGTAGAAGAAATGCAGGCCAAAGGCTTTCGTCGAAAGTTGACTGCCCTGTCAGCGGCGGTTTTGTCATCCGTTTCGATGTTAAAACAACCAGCATCGGCAAACAGACTCCTCGAGAGTAACAGTGCAGGGTATATTTACTACGTCCACACGGCTCGCGCAGCCCAAGAGGCTTAGTTCATGGTTCGCTATAACCTAGTGCTGCACTTCGTCTTTCAAACGTTCCCATTTCCTGCCGCAAGGATCGGTATAAAAACAGGCTATGCGCTTGCAAGGTGCCTCCAAGCCAGTATACATCGGCCTTCACGAAAGCGGAATCTGAGGCCCGCAATTCTCTGAATAAGCTGCCAGGGATGCTATGTTGAGGAAGAAACGAGAAAGGGGTAAATACCCGGCGGCCACGAAGCTGGTTTCGGAGAGCCACGCGATACAGCAGTACGGCACTTCAGAGAAACGCAGCGTGGTGGGAGACCCGCTCTTCATTCTGTAGTAAGTAGTAGCCAACACAGGTCGGCCTCAGTAGGAGACTTGGGGGAGGTCCCGAAAGGCAGCAGGCCATGCGCCGCCGCGATATCTGCTCTCCGCCGAACGATAAACAACAGTTGGAACTACGGAAACAGAGAAGGTAACGAAGTCAAAAGCGGCATTTGAAGAGAGAGAGAGAGAGCTCACCCGGCGGCGGTAGCGGAAAGACCACGTACGTAGTGCAAGCTGGAATCGTGGCTCACGTACGCAAGCTGACTGCCCGACGGGGAAAACGATACACTGCACGGCGATATGTGCCTCAAGATGAGTTTGAAAGACAGGTTCAGAGACCTCCTTTCAAGAGAAAGTTTGACGGAAGCCCAAAGGGAGACGGGAAACTGTAGACAGGTGCAGGGTAGCACAGTCCACTTGAACTTCGCAAGGCAACGATGCACCAGACAGACAACGAGAAAACCGCATGCTAAACACAGGTGGAAGTTTTCTCGTTGTCTGTCTGGTGCATCGTTGCCTTGCGAAGTTCACGTGGACTGTGCTACCCTGCACCTGTCTATAGTTTTTGTTCAGCACAAGCGTATAAACGGGAGAGTGGAGTCAAACGAGCCTGGAAACCCTTCAAAGAGCTAACCAAGCCCGTGTTCAACCACAAATAAAATCTAGAAAAGTGGCCAGATTACAAAATACGTTCTCAGATCGGAGACGGGGAGAAGCAGGCCAGACTTTGGGAAGTCTACACATACCTGTGCGCCCAGCCCGAGGCAAGGTCGAGGTCTAAGATTTCGTCTCCGAATTTATCCACTCCCTCAAGTGGAGACTGGAGGTGGCCACACAACCCGAGGTTTCCGCATCAGAAAAGGGGCAAAAAAGAAGTCTGTGTGCGCGCCACGTGTAGTGGAGCTGAGCTTTTGAGTATCAGCACCAGGGCAAACGTCAGGTCTGTGTTTGTGAGACGTGTTAGAGACGAGGTGGTGGCGATCAGCTGTGTGCGCATATCGGATGTAATTGAAGGCAGTGTGTGTAACACCTCTTTTAGAAACACCAGCCTTTTGCTGAGCGACAACTTTCAGCACGCTGGTGCGCAAAGAGAAGAGTGCAGAAAGTGCGTCCACCCGTGTACACAACCTATGTTTCCCACAAAGAAGTGTGCAAAAACCTGTGTTCCAAAATTGAGCACAAGGTACACGGGAGTTTGCATCTTGGATTGCAGAATGCAACGCTTCAAGCAAACGCGCACAATACTGGCATACTAAAAAGGGTATGCGGTCAACTGATGGAAGGATCTACCGAATCAGAGTCCACGCCCTTGAGAAACGCGGAGAAGACTCGGCATCTCATATCACTTGAAGTAGTGGCGAGGAAGAGATTGTTAGGATGCCACGCAACAGAGACAACGGATGAGTTGTGTTTCTTCCTTATGTGCTTGCTCACCCACCTGCAGCCGGGAACATATGCGGTGATAACTACGAGCGACGGAACTGGGCGGTGCACCCCGTTGCTCGTTTGGAAAGGCGCTTTACCGTAAAGAGCTGGATTCAAAAGGAATAGCACAGACATAATGCGACACGTTTAGGAATTGAGCCTAAAGGGGCTTGAGGTTGACGGATTATTTTCACTGGAAGGGCTCGGAGCTTTGCAAGCCATGTATCGGTGAACAGCTGTCATACCAGTTGTTTTCGGGCTCATAGTAGCACACACATACGGTCTTGGCTCCACTGCCTATGGCGAACTTCTCCTCACTGCCCCCCACAACGTAACTTTCAGCTGAAAACGAACTTGCACTAACCCTGTTCCTGCATTATATCTCGAAGATAATAAAAAAAGCTTTTTGACACAGTATCATTCGCCTGTAAACGAAAGAGTATTTCCAACAGTGCGTTTACCCTGTCCGAAATGTCCCCCAGCGCACGCTGTGCCGGGTGTGGCACTGCGTGTAGCTTCAGCACAAGAACAGTGGTTCGCTTTTCCACGAGCTCTGCCCACTTTTCAAGGAAAACCTTTCAGGACAGAGCTGGGGTGAGAGACGAGGCGTAGTCGTCCCGTTAATAGGCAACGGAGCCAGCATACGTAAAAAAGGAAGAGCGCGCTCTCTTTCTGAAAATATCAACGAATACAGTTTACGTGTGCACATATGAGTGAAACAGGGCTGTCGTTCGTGCTACGTGATCAACTTGCT
Source organism: Cymbomonas tetramitiformis (assembly GCA_001247695.2). Taxonomy (NCBI): domain Eukaryota; kingdom Viridiplantae; phylum Chlorophyta; class Pyramimonadophyceae; order Pyramimonadales; family Pyramimonadaceae; genus Cymbomonas; species Cymbomonas tetramitiformis. Next base: position 122,993 of record LGRX02021105.1, read on the forward strand.
TATGAACGACCCCACGGTAACGGTGGCCTTGCATAGACGTGCTCGGGAAGACGTGCACGCGTGCAGCGTGACGCCTCTTTTTGTACGTATGTTTGACCAAGCGTTGTGCTCCTTAGTTTGACAGCCGCCAGCACAAAGTGCGCAGGAAAATGATTTCTACCTGGGGCTCCACCGTGCACATAACGCCGCGCACTTAAGTCGAAGCACGACGAGAACGGGCTCCCAGACGTCGCCACTGTTCTTCCAGACGAACGCGTTGCGATCGTGTGAGGCGCTGAGCAACTGTGAGCAACAGAAGAAATTGTAAAAGAACAACAGAACAAAGTGATAAATTCTAGTAAAAATACTTTGCAGCTTCCTTTGGTGTGAGATACGTACTTGCACTATTCAACAGGTTCCCTTACCTCCGAACAAGGTCGGCAGCTCTTCTTAGAATGTAGTCACCGTGACATACCGCCCTTCCGGAAACCAAAGGTTTTCAAAAAGACAGGGATGTACAGTTCATGTTATCATTTTAGGCCAGTGTGCTGAAGGTGAGTGTAACCGAGCAGGCCTCTCTTTCCAGTGAACTGTTTCAAGCAACGGATGCCTTGCGCTTTTCATGTCATAGATGCTAACGAGGGCGATCGAAACTGAAGCCTTATCATAAAACGTTGGAAATTTTACCCTTCCAGAGGGGCAGAGAGTCCCTCAAGTCTTGCTGCGCGGTTCAGGGAAGCCCCAGCTCACCTGGCCGGTGCGAGGTCCCCAGTCCAAGTCCGCAACCAGTTGTGTATGCTCCTGAATTCACGCGGGACGCAGCAACTCAACTGAAAGAGCGTAACAACGATCCAGGAGTTCGGGATATGAGCACACAGATTTTGTGAAAAAAGAGGGGACGAAGAGTGACTTCGTCTCTGCGTGAAGGTCCAACGTTAGCACCTTCACACGAAGACTGACCCAGGGTTTTGGTATGCGGGATAATGCGATGCGACACGCACGGCATTCGAGTTTGAAGAGGAAATACACAGAAAATCGGCGATAAAGAGGGTGAAAGGCACGGCGCCTGAACACCTGAAGTTGTTTCGGCGCAGGAAGGATCGGCCAAAGTTTTTCTCGCGGACTAAGGGCTCGCTGGTGCTGGGAGAAACTGAACCATGTTATCAATTAAAGGAGAGGCATGACTTACCGACAATATGTCCCCCTTAGTCCACGTATTTCCGGAAACAGAATACATATGGATTTCATGGTTATTAGGGCAGATCGCGCAAGCACTCTGCAAGAACCCAAAAAAACGTGGTAAGCAGCAGGCAAGTGAAAACAGAGTCCTTGAAATATGAAAGGGGAAGAATGTTGATTCCTCGCAGTCCACCTGATTGCCGTTCCAAGCATGGCAAACGATGCCGGAGGCGAGCTGTTGGGAAGATAAGGTGCACTCTGAAGTAGGGGGTGCAGGTCCTGAGCAGGATCCATCTGCGCGAGCCCAACCGGCGTTGACCATACTTGTAGAACAGATACTTCGGTCTGACGAGCTCTGCGAGATTCCGCGAGTTCAGCTGTATCTACGTCTCCGCTTGGGTATGCTCTTACAGTTTTTCACGTGATTTCGGTAGTTCTGTTAGTCTCAACTCTCAAGTCTGATGCCTCACGTAGACGAATAGACGTGCGGTCCATGCTAATGCTATGGGAAGTTTTACTCATAAAGTCATAATATACTGGTCGATCTCAAGATCTTCACTACTATCTTGGTCTGTCGATGTCGCTGTCGATGTCGCCCGACGCCCGTCGCGTCGCGTCGCTCGGCTGTTGAGCTTCCTACCGTGTCCACGGGGCGGGGTCGACATGCGAACCGCGAAAAAAATATTCCTTCCCGCTGAATTTTTGTGCCGGAAAACCTTTCGTTACGTTTGCGGATACGCATACGATAAGTCGCAGTCGCCCAAACGAAAGCGATGATAGAGCCCTACCGCACGACAGTAATACTGTTGATGTTGGTCCAATGGATTTCCCGATAATGGGATGATCGCTAGGTTCGCCTTTCTGAACCGCTCCCGTTGATTAGGAGTGGCGAGAAAAGAAGCGGAAAAGAAGGCGAAAGAAACAAGACACCGCGTCAGCATCGGGTCGGAGCCCGCCTGAGTTGAAGACACAATTTTTTCCTGGGCGGGTGGGCAGGGAAGAAAAAATAAACAAAACCACTGGGAAAAGCGTAGACTCGTCAGCAGGCAGGAAAAATGAGTGTTTTGCGACACGAAATTGCAAGTTTTAAAGCAACACCGGCGATACCACCGGAGATGAACAGACGCTTGTGATCGCAATTCAGAAACGATCTGGCTCCCTGATGACGCGTCATCGCTGTGATGGGAGAATGCCAAGGATCAACAGTAATACTGTTGGTCCAATGGATTTCCCGATAATGGGATGATCGCTAGGTTCGCCTTTCTGAACCGCTCCCGTTGATTAGGAGTGGCGAGAAAAGAAGCGGAAAAGAAGGCGAAAGAAAACAAGACACCACGTCAGCATCGCCTCTCCGCCCAAACCTCAAACCCCGCCTCTTGACGCCGCTCATCCCAACACTCAACCTCGAGCCAACAAAGAAAATGAAGTTTGCACAAAAACTTGGAAGGTTGAGGGTTGACCCAACTTTCCAAGGCCTTACATTTCGAGATTCTAAATTCCAACAGGGAAAAGAAAAATCGTTCGCATACTGCCATATTTGTATAGCAATTCCAAATCAATTGCCCATGACGGAAAGCTATATATTCCAAATTGATCAAGTGCAGGGTCCCATATGCATGAACACATCAAATCCAAAACTGTGGAAGGTGACGAAACGCCCCCTATCGAGCATCCCCATACGGCCCGGCGTCCCGGCCGAAATCGAGGAATCTCCTAACGAACTGTCCCAGAAACTTTGATTTGCCTGCGAGTATATGAAACCATCGATTGCAACCACTGTGAATCCCAAGCCATTATACCCGATCAGAGTCCGTTCAACCGGGGGCTTTCTAAATATACGCCATCAGCAGCCACAAAGCGAGTTAAAATAGTAAATCGTTGTAGTCTTGAAAGAACATCATTTCCCAAATTTTGCCTCCCCAACATACACACGTTTTGCATGGAGGTTGCCCCCCACGCCCCCAACATCTTAAGACCTTAGTGGCGGATTTCTAAGTGCCCTACGAAGGGTGGGTATACCCACCGTAAGAGGTGCTTACGGTGGGTATACCCACCCGAAGGGTATCAATAATTACCGATGATTGGTTGCGAATCACGGCATGTCACCAGTGACCAACTTGTTCTAGACACTCCCGTGAATCTCTATGGAGCCTCCACATGCGCCAGAAATGACTTGATAACGGGCCAAACGAACCCAAATACCCAAACCCTAATATCATCGGAATGCACTGTGTATATAGTATATTTGGTGTGCATAGTACCTGATTTTGAATGTGCAAGTGTCGGAGGTCTGCGAGGTGGCAGCACATATTGTACCAAAAATTACGTCGGTTATATACCAAAATCAAAGTACATATCGAAAAAATAAGTATACTGATGTTATACCAAGCTGCAGAAGTCTGCAAATAGAGTTGAATGGGTATACCCACCGTAAGCGAAGTTTTCTACCCACCGTTATTTCCCCAACTTCAAGGTTGTGTAATGTGCCCAAAACTTATCGGAGTCGTGTAAATTAAGTTTTCCGTCCTTTAATCAATCTCTTGGGTCACAGAAAATCCATATGTTTAACCCCCGCAACCTACTTGTGCGGTCGGTACGAGCTTGCAAAGTTTGGCGTTGCGGTGGGTATACCCACCGTAATATTTTTAGAATAGGCATAAGCACGAAAAATGGGGAAGCCAAGCTGACATCTTACAGTAACGATAGTGCCATGCCAAGTCCCAATCCCGCGGATACCGAACATTTTCCACAAATAAAACAATCAATACTAGTTACGCGACCACGGGCATTCCCGTTAAAATAGTCACAAGAAATGGCTCAAGAAGTTAGTAGCAAACTCAGGTAAGAAATTCCGCTCACCAAGTTCAGTTCTAAGCATCCTTTAAGGAGGTGCTGACGACAATCAAGAAACCGCACCGCTTTTGTACAACTCTTCTATGATGCTCACAAAAGTTCGGACGTATATCCACCCATGTTGCATCCGTACAACCAGAGCACTCTTTTTAAGAAAAAAAGAAATGCTCCTCGAAAATCGCACCCCGGTCTCTACCGGGCCCAAATCTTGTGGAAATGGATGGACGATTTTCGAGCCTGGCCACTTCCGGTGTGTTACTCGTGCAGAGTAAACCACCCGTCGTGGTCAGTACTCTAACCGCCCGGCATCCCCATTTTAAAAGGGAGGCTTCTATGACGGACGGGCACCAGGTGGTCCGTGCAGGCAAGTTAATGGGCAAGGAGTTGCCTGCAAGTGGTGAAGCACTCCAATAAAACTGCACTCAGATGCAGAGCAATTAGCCAAATTGTAAATTGGCATGCTAACCAAGGCATGATGTGACAATTTTGAAAATCAAGCATTCTCGAGATCTGAAAGTTAACCTGCCGTAGAGCATAATAAATAAAATCTGAAATCGAGCATTCTTAAACTGAAATCTGAAATCTAATGTGGAGCGAAATGGGCAAAATGAAAATTGGGAAATCGAACTACGTAGAGCAAAATAACATACGCAAGATCCGAAAATCGAGCAATCCAAAACTGAAATCTGAAATCTAACGTAGCGCAAAATCAGCCAAAATCGAAATTTGGAAATCTGACGCAAAGCAAAATGAGCAAAATGAACATTGGAAAATCTAAAGTGGAGCAAAATAACACATATAACATCTAAAAAATCAAGCATTCCAAAAACTGAAATCTGAACACTAGCGTAGAGCAAAATCAGCCAAATTGAAACTTGGAAATCTAACGTAGAACAAAATGACAATAGCAGACTCTGAAATCAAGCATTCCAAAACTGAAATCTGAAAACCACCGTAGAGCAAAATCAGCCAAAACTGAAAATCGGAAATCTAATGTGGAGCAAAATGACACATATAAAAATCTGAAATTGGTTTGTAAAATCTGAAATCAAGCATTCCAAAAACTCAAACCTGAAATCTAACATAGAGCAAAATCAGCCAAAATTGAAATTGGGAAAATCCAACGTAGAGCAAAATGACAAATGCAAAAATCTGAAATCAAGCATTCCAAAAACTGAAAACTGACATCCAACATCGAGCAAAATTAGCCACAATTGAAATCGGAAATCTAACGTAGAGCAAAATGACAAATGTAAAAAATCTGAAATCAAGCATTCCAAAAACTGAAATCAGAAAACTAACGTAGATCAAAATAAGCCGAGATTTGAAAAATTGGAAATCTAACGTAGAGCAAAATGACAGATGCAAAATTGCACTTTCGTATTTTCTTTCAATTTCAACAAATGCAACAATCTTGATTATTATTGCTAATTAATTACAAATGCAACCGACTCCGGCCCTTGTGTTCACGGCAAGGATCGAGCGTATTCGCAAGAAAAAAAAGATGTCGAGGAATTCAACAAGTTACGTTGGAAACTGCTGGGGTGTAAGAATCATCGAGAACCTCGTCATCTAGCTCCGCTTCAGAATGTAACTCTCCAGAGTCGTGAACAATGGAATAATTTGTAATAGAAAGGTCTGTTTGCGGTAAAAAGTCATCCCCAAGTGGGGGTTCCAAAACTCCGCCATAGGGCTCCCCATAGAAACCTGCGTCCACAGGGAGCTCCTGTTCCGACCCGAAAGGAACGTGAGAGTCGACGTCCTCACACTCCTCGTCAGCATCGTCGCTGGAATCATCGTAATACCCCACTGGGTACTCCGATTCATCCTCACTGTCACTACTGCCAAAATCTGTCTCCTCTCGCTGATCAGAAGCCAAAAACGTCGGCGGAGAATCCACAGCAGTCTGATAATAGTGATACTCTGTTCGCACAGGAGGGGCCTGCGGAACGAGTCTGCGTGCATCTGAAGAAAAATGCACGGGTCGCGTGGTAGAAACTTGAGAATAAACTGAGCGAGTAGATAAAATAACGGGGCACATCACCACGAAACGCCAAAAATCCGGACGATAAGGGCTTGGGTTTTCAATTCCGATGTTAGTATTACATTTAGATTCAAAGTACATTATTCCAAACCTATTTCGATGTTGAGGAAAACGATGGTGACCTCGAAATTTATTGGTTCTCAGTATTTAGGGTGTTACAGTTGCCTGAAATCCCCCTATAAAGCCCGAATTCACAGGGTTTGTGCGCACATAGTATTTATGAAGCAAATGCCGTTCAAGGGTGATGTTGGTACAATATAACTTCAGTTTGGATATCGTTTGACCAAACTTGATGCCTTATCTCACTAGCAAGCATGTTATATGGTGTCATCATGACATATTTCAAATATGCAATTAGGGTTTGCTGGGGTGGCATTTGCCAAACCTCCAGACTACCACACCAAATATGTTGATCACACCTCAACCGTACGGTCAGTGCAGTTCTGTCGGGTAGCTTTCTCGATCCCCTCACCATACATGGCGAGGGACTCGAGAAAGCTAGGCGTGATTGGGTTTGAGCCCAAGCTGGAGCGGCATTCGCCAAACTTCCAGACTGTCACACCAAAGAGGCTCACGGCACACCCGAACATTCTGGTCAGTGCGGTGGGACAGCTTTATTGTTTGCCATGACACAGGTGACGAGTTACTCAGTAAAGCTAGAGTTGTTCGGAGTTTATTCCAAGATGATCTGGCTTTTATGAACTTTTATACTGCCACACCGACGCATCGAAACGTTTGAAACTGGGCGTTTCTAATGTGACCGGCGGAGGCAAAATACCCCTGCAAAACCCAAGTTGTACGATGCAGAAAATAAGAACTAAGCGCATATAAACTCCCAACCAAGCCAAAATATTCGCTCCTCAGATAATCTTAGAGGTTGTGAAAGTGTACCCACCTCGAAAAGAGACGAAAACCTTTCGCAAGAGGCACACACTGCCACCAGACCCGAAAATCGGAAAATTCGGCTGTCCGGTCGGAAAGCGTCTTTGTAGTAATATGGATATGCCTGCGACAAAAATAAAAGTTTTCCAACATAATATTTTCACAAGATTCTGGGCGCATCGGAGGTTTAGTAGTCCCTAGCCACGGTAAACGCTTGAAACCCAAAATCGGGTCAATCAGCGATAATTCGACTGCTGAGGAAAAAAGACTTTCGTCCCTTTACACTTTGCCACAAGGGAGAAATCTGAAAACATGCGATCCTCAAAAATTTCGTAAACAAACGTCTAAAAAAACTTCGAACCGTTCTAAGCCCTTCAAAACAAAATGGTGTGTTTTCTCGCGAAAGTGAAAATTAGCCAGCGCTCGGAAAACTAGCAAACCAACGGCATACTCCCGCGGTTATCTCAACCTCAACGCCATCCCATACCTCGCAACTTCTCAGAGCGATAAATATGCATGTTTTACAAAAAATATTGATGCGGCAGCCCTCCTCCTTTTTTTGCAGCGATATACTCTGTATTTTTCGGTGAGGTGTGCAACGCTCTGAAAACTCCGAGAACTAACAACGCAAATAGCGGATCGGTAAACGATTTATCGTCCAGGCGTCATCGTGCGTCATCGGTGATGTGGGAAATCCCCAACAGCTTTGTCAACCCGCGAAATCTCCGAATGCGCTGAAGGATCGGATACAGTTTGTGGGGTCGAAGCACCACCAACTCCAGTGCAAGAGCCGCAAACAGTAATACATAAATTCACTGCGGAATCGGTGGCACTAGGCTGCGGAGAAACCATCGGAGCACTGCGGAAATGAGACAACAAAGATGCCGCTGAGCGACACAGCAATACAAGTTGTGTGCGCTTCAGCCCCTCTACCTTCTCAAACTTCTCATCAAAAGCAACTAGGGAAGCTAGGAGCTCCCCATCTGACAAAATCTCAGCGTGATCCATAGCGATAACGATAATAAACCAAGCGGAAAATAACAGCCAAATCCACACCGCCTAATAACCCACAGGAACAACAATCGATGTTCCAAACAAAAGCGAAGAACCAGATTTCGGTAGGCCCAGAGAAGAAGGGCACGCTCAAAATAAGAATAGAGCGACAACGAAATAAAATTCAACGCTAACTACGAATTACGCGAAGCGTAACTGGGACCATAACCTGTTGGAAACACAGCGTCGGCTGTGGGGAAACGCTCGGACGGTGAACGAACGGATCCAGCTAAACTGTGATAACACAAATAAATACCCTGAGTCTGTGACACTAGCTGACCACCGAGGATGATAAACCGGATATGACACGTGACTGTATGACTAGTCACTGTGACAATTCCAGCAAGTTATGCACAATGCAGACAACATTGCAGTTGTTAATGCATGGTGAGATATGCAATAATGTGGCCTGCTCGCACACAAACTGATGTATACATTCAAGGGAAATACCCATACCGAAGATTTTTTGTTGATAATCAAAGTTCCAACTAAATGCGGAGACAAAGAACACTCAGCCATAATCTAATGATAACGAACACGGAGCAACGATATGTTAATTGCCATTTTCGTGGTCAAGATTGATAACACTTTGGATGCACTATTCGTGTCGGAAATAATCCGGGACAAGAATACAAAGCCCCATGCATCCGTATACTCGAAATGCCAACGAGGAAATACTAATACTTTTTTACATACCTAATCAAGGGGTAAACCAATAATCGGACAAAGTTCATGCAAGCAAATAATTAAATCATGGTATGACAAGTACTTTAATATGAGTCTATCAAGTCAAGTTTAATCATTGTCCAACATCCGGATCAAATTGTTCCTGTCAAAGTAGCAACCATCAATTGTCAGGACAAACCTGCAACCAATGTGGAACCATTTGTTCCAGGCAAAAGTAATCCTCAAGGGACAAACAACTCTTCCAAGAAGAGCGCCTCACACAGTTTGTACTAGGGTACATCACGAGTCAGTACGAGAGACAGGCGTGTCAGAATGACGAGTGACAGAAACGATGACAGTCACCAACCGGAAATGATGACAGTCACCAGCATGACCGAATGACACAGGTGACTGGCAGAATTGACAAAGGTGACCGACAGAAGTGACTGACTCAAATGTGACATTTGAATATCTGCACCTACAGCAGATCAGACTTGAGAGAATTGGTGGGAAATCATTTAGGATTCGATCAGTCGAACATAACTACTGGAGGGAATCGAGGAGGACCTCAGTTATACAGTCACATCAGCAGATCTGTGAGTATTCAAATGAGAGACTTGGGAGGTGACAGTCAGAAACATTTAAGTACTGATGACAGATCCCAGCTGATTGGTTGTGGCAGTCAGCAAATGACTGAACACATGAAGTGGCATGGTAAGGACGAGTTACCTTAAGTAGAGAGCTGTGCAAGCTCTCGGGGTTGAGTTTAAATTTGTCGTACATTGGTAGCCACCTCTGTGGCTGTTAGGCAACTTGACCAAAAGAGTAATTAAAAAGATCCGATTCACATATATGTATCATGCTCACAGCAATATGTATCTCTTTGTAGGATTGAACTAGGTTCCCTGCATTGTGTAAGTAATCTTAGAAGCTCTTAGAGAGCACCCCCGAACAACTGGTATCAGCGTGGTTACGTTAGACGCGACCTGTTGTGCCGACTGCAACTTCGGGTGTACAATTACCGGCACACGAATTCCGGGAGGCCTTTCCGCGAGTTCCTAAAGAATTCTGAAGACAACGACGTAAAACGCGCTTAATTGCGTCTGCCTTTCGTCAAGGCTGTGAATATTATCATATTGCGAACGAATATCTACACGTCGTCAATCGGTATAATCGATGAACTGCGTGCCATTCTCGATTTTATTAGCGTCCCCTGTGGGAGAGTATTCGAGTGCTGTTGCACGACTGGAGGCGCATGTATTGCACGGCATGATCGACCGTCGACTGGCGACCCATGCTCAGTACGTAAATTGGTGCGCGTACGCGCAGCACCCTATGCAACCGTGTATGCTGCAGCCGCATGACTTGTGCACCTTGGAACGAGTTTTGTCGCATGATTGTGCGTGTATTGGATTGTACGACTTCTATTCGCCTCTGTTGCCCGTGCTTCAGCTCCATCACATGTCGTCATGTCCGCTGGGCGTTGGCTCTTGTCGGCTTGAGATGTCGTATAATACATTGTTGTGGCGTCATGTACGCGTGGACGTACGGATTCCGCATGCTGAGTACTCGCGGTGGCTGGCCGCTAAGTATCGGCGCCAACAACTTATCGCCAAGCGACGGTGTCAACGACTGCATCGGCAGCAAACGGAGGAGTTGGCTGCGTACACGCGGTGTTTGGCCGCCAAGCATCGGCGCCAACAACTTATCGCCAAGCGACGGTGCCAACGACTGCATCGGCAGCAGACGGAGGAGTTGGCTAGGTACACGCGGTGGTTGAACGCCAAGCATCGTCGCCAGCATCGGATCGCCATACGACGTCACCAGCGGTTACGACAGCAGCAGACGCTGCCGATACGTGATGGCAGCTCTGAAATGTCATCGACTCAGTGTGTGTCTTCGCCCGATGATCCAGCAGCAGCACGTATTTCCGCTCCGGATATCGCGGCGTCGCCTAGAAGAGTAACTCCATCCGAGTCATTGGCTATGGATGACGATGCCTTCTGGGCTGCGGTGGATGCGGTTGAGGAGTCGCCGGACCCAGAGGAGGAGGATGACTTCTGGAGTTGCGATGCTGAGATTGCTGCCGATGCTAACGTTGCTGGAGGAATGCAGCATTCCGCGTGCTCATTGTCGTACGACACGTTAGCAACAGCAACTGATGATGATGATGATGATGATGATGGCGTTGCTGGAGGAATGCAGCATTCCGCATGCTCATTGTCGTACGACACGTTAGCAACAACGCCGTGCCTCCATCACCTTGAGGGGGGGGGAGAAGCGCTGATCACTAATGATCATGCTGATTTGCCACCTCCAAAGCCGCCTGACATATCTTACGGCATGGTTGGTCATCATGCCACTTGTGCAACCAATGATCCATGCGAGGTACGGCAGACTGCCCACGATTTTGTTCCGCATGCAGGTGGTGAAACATCAGATATTCGCACAACAGCAGATTATTGCGCAGCCGACGACGGTGCGGCTGTTGTTTGTACAACTGATTATTATTGCGTAGCCGACGACAGTGTGCATGATCGGTGTATCATCAATATGTGTGCGCACACACGCACTCAGGTTCAATCATCGACAACCTTGTCAGCGACGCGTGATGATGGTCCGGATGATAATTGCACAGCAGATTATTGCGCAGCCGACTATCTTGCAACCGGCGGTGTAATTGTGAATATTGTCAATATTTCAGATATAATGCGTCGTGGTGAATCGTTGCCGGCTGCACAGTATATATCGTCATTGCATCCGTATCATGATACCACCTTGGATATTGACGATTCAGCATCAGCTTTGTGCTATCCCGACCCGGATGATTCAGCCGATAACGTCGCAGTTGGTTGCATTTCTGATCATGGTGATGCCCTCGGAATTTTGTCTCCTTCAGTCGCATCAGTGTGCGCTATATCCGAAGTGCATACACTCGCAGAATCGTCACCGACTTCTCATCCAGAATGTTCAGCAGCCGCAGGACTACAAACTCCGTCTTCAGCATGTATTACAATATCGTCATCAATGCGCGAGCTTGCCCATGGCGATGTTGCCTTGCATAGAGATGGTGCAACTGATGGTAATCATCACATAACCGACGGTGCAGATGGTTATTGCACAACCGAATATTGCGCAGCTGCTGCACCAGCATCAGCATCATATTATTATACTGCCGACGGCCGTATATATGATCGGTGCATCGTCGGCTTGTGTGTGCGCACACACGCTGGAGTTCGGCCATCGACGGTCTTGCTGGCGGCGCGTGATGATGTTGCGACCGATAATGGTGGCGCATCATATCATTATACTGTCGACGGCCGTATATATGATCGGTGCATCATCGGCCTGTGTGTGCACGCACACTCTGGAGTTCGGCCATCGACGGCCTTGCTAGCGGCGCGTGATGCTGCTGCGACCGATAATGGTGGCGCATCATATTATTGTGCTGTCGACGGCCGTATATATGATCGGTGCATCATCGGCCTGTGTGTGCACGCACACTCTGGAGTTCGGGCATCGACGGTCTTGCTGGCGGCGCGTGATGATGTTGCGACCGATAATAATGGCGCATCATATCATTATACTGTCGACGGCCGTATATATGATCGGTGCATCATCGGCCTGTGTGTGCACGCACACTC
>LGRX02021116.1:0-23870 GCA_001247695.2 Cymbomonas tetramitiformis
GGTCCAAGCAAATATAACGACGCCGACGAAATTTTAGGCGGGCGTGTAAATAGACAAACTAACAATTTATCAAATGTTTCTCAATTAATTGATTTATTCGAAATAAAAACAGCGGACACCATATTCGAAAGTTATTATCCTTGTAATTTGCAAACAAATGATGCACTATATTTGCGAATATCAAGTTTGCCTACTAACAATGTTGAGTCTACAAATTTATCCGCTATAAGTAGTGATAGCACTTCTTTAATTGCTAGCGATATTTTTGCTAAAATTCTTTTACCAAATGACTTGACTACAAACTTTATAGATTTTTTAAATCCAAATGACAATTTTGCTATTGACATTTCAGGATCACAATTGACTGAATTAAAATTTGTCTTGACCGACTCTAAAAATAGACCCATACCTTTAGTTTCGCCCACGGAAGCACAGGACGGAAGTATAAGTTATTCTATGTCAATAATTATCAAAGAACTTTCACAATTTTAAAATTTTTTATTTATGTTACTAATATATTATATATAAAACAATGTCTTTACCATTAAGTTTAGCATATGCTCTTCAAAAGGTTTCCGGGTATAGCACGAATTATTACCGTCTTGAAACTACAAACCAAGATACCGCAACAAATAATTCTACAATAACTTTGAATCTTCCTTCAAACGTAATTATAAATTTAAAATCACTTGCCATGCATTGCGAAGCTCGAGCAAACGAGGCTGATATTACCATTCCGGGAGGTGCTGATTTTTTGAGAACAATGCTTCCAAATGGTTTAGAAAAATTGATCTCTCGGGTAGAATGTACGGCTGGAGGTGTGCAAATCCAGAGTGGTTTTAATGGTTATAGCACCGTCGCTACGGTTCTAGACAATTTACAAACTACTTTAAATAAAGAAATCAGTTATCAAAGAGTTTTACAAAATCAAGAAATTGAAGTGACCGACCTTAATTATTATAAAACATTTCGACCTTATATAATTCAAGAATTCCGTTCATTTATAGGAGAAAGCGAACCAAGCTATTTAGATACATCTCTTTTGCCACCTATTCAACTTCGATTTTATTTGCATGGTCCGGAAGTTTTAGGTGCTGTTCAAAATAGCTTGGGATTAGGAAATGGTTTAAATAACGCCGGTCAGCAAGCATTAATTAGCGGGGGTCAATTTACTTTACAAAAACTTTACTTTACAATCGAAACAATTACTTTCGCAAATGGGGTTTATGATTCCGCTGTGGATGCAAAATTAAAACGAGATGGCTACCTCGAAATTCCTTTTAAAAATTACTACTCTTTTACATCTAGTCATGATGGTATGAGTAAATCCACACGATTTAGTTTAAGTTCTCAATCGATTGATGAAATATATGCTGTCCAACGTATAGGGGATTATCAAACCAAATCTCTCGGTCTTGTGCAAATCGACAATAAAATCGGTCCTACTTATATACCAAGTTACTTTGACTTCAAATCTGGAAGATTAGGAAGTGGACAATTCAATGTGAATAATCTTTATATTCCAAATTACCGAAACGATGCATTAGGATATTTCAATTCGATGTGTGTGGCGAAAGCTGACCAATATATGACAAAATGTGGTTGTAAAGTCAATAGTTTTGAGGATTGGGTAAACCATTATTTCACTTTTATGGTTCGCTTAAATATGCCTAGTGATATGGGCGTAAGAAATTTATCAGGTCTTGATAGTCGCAGCCTTAACACTATGATGTATTTAGAGACTAGTGTAGGTACAAACACAACTGAACAAGTATTAACAAATAATGAAGTGTTTGTATTTTGTGCGTGTACAAGTGTTTTGCGTGTAGGTGTTGGGCGTATGATTGAATTGATTGTTTAAATGTTTATTTATTATTATACATAATAAAAAAATGAATCGATTTCAACCAAATGACTCGCCTACAAGTTTAGGTGAAAGTATAGGTCAAAATAAAGCTGAATTACCACCATCTCTAATGCAAATGTCCGGGTTTAGACCACCTTCTATGCAACAATTGCCTTGTAAATCCATTAGTGACATAACTTTACCCCCAGCCAAAATTTCAAATGTAAATGAATTAGCTGGATATAAATCTTATATTTTTGGACATGGAGATAAACCAACTTTAAAAACTTCAATGTTTACCTTTCTTGAACATCCATTAAATAATCCTATTTTAAAACCCGCAAATTCTTTCTTTGTGTAATATTATATACAATGTCGTCTTTTGGAAAAGAATTGATTTTAAGCAAAACTATAAATGTGGGTACCGGTATGATTATTGGAGCATACAATCAAAATTCAGGTGACCAAGATAAGCTTTTACATATATTTCCTACTGATCGAACTAAATATATATGTGATGTTCGATTTTTTGCACTACCCGTGTCAACTGATGATGCTACTTTTGTAATAGATGGCGTAACAAGAAACTTACAAGGTGGACAAGTTTATAGAGATGCTACAAATGTTTTAAAAGTTTTCCCCTAAATTTTTTATAACGTATAATATATATGAGTTCTTTCGGCAAAAATGTATTTCTTACAACTTTAAACAATGTAACCGACCCTGGTCCTAATCCTACCCCCGACCCTTTAACAATTAATCAATTAAATGTAAATCAAATAGGTGATAATTCAAACCCTTGCCAAACAATTCATATGGCTTCAGATTTTTTATATCAAAATGATATCGATTTTATTGACAATTCTGATGTAAATAATCAAAGAGAATTTATGAAATTACAGACTGACGGTGATTTGAATTTAGTGAATAATATTAATTTTTATGATTTTATTTTAAATAATCCTGCAAGTAAATCAAAATTTTCGATAGGTTTAGATGAACTTGATAGTTCTTTTGAAATTAAATCTTTAGATCCTGTTTCTCAAACGAGATTGAAAATAGGAGACAATGGTATAAATGAATGGTCATTTATGCAATTAACGCTCGACACCGAACCGCTTGGAGCCGGTGTACTTTTAAATGATGGACCTTTAATTTTAAACACCGGTGATATTACTTTAAATTCTGGTAAATTTATTGGTGACGGTTCTTTGCTTCAAAACCTTCCTTCCGGGGCTAACCAAAATTTACAATCTGTTACCGACCAAGGAAGTACAACTACCACAAATGATATTTCTTTTACGGGAACCGGAAAACTTATAATAAATCAAGAAGAATGTGATGGAAATTTATTTAGAATTAAAGCGGGCACAGCGGGTAACGGGTTGGTCTCTATTGGCGAATCGACTCAAAATGATGGTTTTCCAAATGCAAACCGTTCGGTTTTGATAGGCAGAAATAGTGGGGCTTTTAATTGTTTGAACGATTCAATATGCATAGGCAGCGGAGCCGGCAACAATCAATGTAATGCTTTTGTTGTGAACGTTGGGGACGACGCAGGGCAAAGCTTTGCTTCCGTGAATTCAGTCAATATTGGCAAATTCGCTGGGGAATATTTGGCTGGCGAGAATTCTATTAATATTGGTGCTTTGAGCGGTCAAAATTCTTCACAAAGTGCTACGGCTATTGATAATACAATAATTTTGAACGCAAGCGGTCTTGAACTTAATGCTGGGGTAAATAATTCTTGTTATATTAGACCTATCCGAGCAAGTCCTGATGTTAGCTCTGAAAGTTTACAATTATATTATGATTCTGCATCAAATGAAGTTAGAACCGGTGCAATAAATTCTGGAAGTATTGGTTCATTAAGTCAAGTTTTGGCTGTCGGTAATTCTGGAAATAACATTAATTTAAGCGGTGATTTGGATTGTAGTGCTATACGACTTGTAAGTAGCATAGACTGGGCATATACAACGCCAACATCATCATTGACGACCGTAGGAATTCCTTTGACAGATTTGACAAATGCATATACGGCAACATTACCCACAAGTCCGGTTCCTCATACAGGTGATGTATTTACTTTTAAAAATAATACCGGAGCTACAATAAATGCTGGTGATATTGTTCAATTTTCTGATGATTTTTCAGATGTAAATGGTATAAAAATATATGCAGCTTCGGCAAGTCAATCTAATCAAAATTGTATGCCTATAGGAGTTTGTGTTCAAAATGCAACAACCGGAAATTCTTGTTTTGTTTGTACAAAAGGATTCACAACTTGCAAAGCTATTGATGGAAGTTATGTTAAAGGTCAAATGTTGGGTTGTGCTTCGGGAGGTTCAGTCAATTCTTCACAAATTACTACAAATAATGTTGGAATTATTGGCGTGTGTATGGAAAGTAAAGTTATAACAACTCCGGGTTCGGGTTTATTGGTTTGGATTAAACCTGATTTTAAATTATAAATTTATATCTTATATTTATTCTATATTATAAAATAAAAATGGCTTCTTTTGGTAAAGATTTGATTTGTAAAAATCTACAATGTACAACCGTTAATGGAAATGCACCGAGTGGGGGGAGTTCAAAATGGCTTGATGTACAAGGAACAACAAATGATATTGAACGAGCTAACGGCAAAGTTACGGTAAAAGACGTCTTTGAAACAAAAACTTTACAATATCAAAATCTTGATATAAGAAATTTTCCAAGAAATAATCCAATACCCGGACAAAGTATTCGTATTTTAGAATTTGCAGAAAACACTTTTAGTGCAATGTATTTATTTCAATTACAAGCTAACGAACTAAATAAAGATACTGTAAAATTCAAAATTCAACATGCTGATGAAGGTGTCAATAATATTATTGGAGACGAATATATTCTAAAATGCTCGGGTCTTGCTATATTTACTGGAATAGGTAACCCTTTCAGTTTGGTAGCTTCATCTAATGTTATTGGAAACAATAATCTCGAACTTCAAATTAGTTCACTAAATGGGAATTTTTCGACAAATGCTGATGTACTTCGATTTGTATTAGAATTAAGTCGACAACCTTCGATTACACAAGAAAATATAGTTGTGTCGTAACTTTTTAATAAATTATATTTAGATTTATTTTAACGTATTTACATTTTATTATTCTTATTATTTTTATTTTATTTATGATAAATTCTTTTTTTCTAATTTATCATATTTATATTTATTCCACCGGAAACTCTCACCGAACCGGATAAATTCACCGGAAGCTCACCGGAAGCTCACCGGACCGGATAAATTTCACCGGAAGCTCACCGGAATTGTCTAGGGTTTGGATGGTAGTAGGATGTTGTAGGGTTTGGCGATAAGATTTTTCCCCAACCCTAGGCGCAGCCTAGGGTTTTGTTGGTGGGGGAAAATTTTGTCGCCAAACGCTACATCATACTACTCACGCGGGGTCCACGCGAGGTCCATACATGGTCCGTACGGTTGGGCGCCTATCGGAGGTTTGGTCCGTGCTGAACTTAACGGGTCCAACCTGGGTCCGAGCGATCATGTTTGGTCCAGGGTCGGTCCAGGGTCGGTCAGACGGTCAGGGTCAGTCAGGTCAGTCAGTCGATCCATGCACCACATGCTGCGCAGCAAAGCATGGCCATACGGAGTCCCAGCGAGGTCCCCACACCGGCAGCGAGGAATCCCGTGGTGAGATTTCGATGGACATGGACCCCACATGGACCGACGAAACACCGCATGGATATGGTGAAATGTCATGGATAGAAATCGGAGTGGTACCGTGTGTGGGACCCACCCCGGACCGATAGGATTTTTGGACCAATATAGTGGTAAAAACCAGGCTTCATCAGCAGGTCCATATGATCCCATTTTCACGGGTCCATGTGGGGTCCATGTGGTCCCTACGGGGCCATATGGGGTCATGGAACCCTATTGGTCCCGGGACCGCATGGACCCGTCCTTATTTGAGTAGGGTATAGGGAGGGGGGGGAGGAGGAGGGAGGGTGGGAGGGGGAGGAGGGGAGGGGAGGGGAGAGTGAAGGGGAGGAGGGGGAGGGAGGGGGTGAAGGGGGGAGAGGGGGGGGGGAGGGGAGGGGAGGGGAGGGGAGGGGGAGGGGAGGAGGAGAGGATGGGGAGGGGAGGCCCCCGAGGGGAGGGGAGGGGAAGGGGGGGAGGGGGATGGGGGGAGGGGAATAGAGGGGGAAGGGGGGCCCCCCCCCCCCAGGGGAGGGTGGGGGAGTGTGTGGGGCGGGGGTGTGGGGTGTTTTCAAAGTTTTAGTTTCGTACGTTCCTTCACGAAGAATTGAGGGTTATTTTTCCCCACGTACATTTACTACCCCTATAAATCGGAGATTACACGGGTAATGTACACTTGGGCCTCTCGATTTTGAGATTTTGGGGGTCAGGTACAGGTACAGGTACTTTGGGTCTAGGAAGAGTAGGCACAGATACAGGTACATGTACTAGGGGGCGTTGCGCAGGTAAGGTACAAGGTTGATAAGGACGCACAAGCGAGCCTTAAGATATAATATAATATGATAGATAGCACGGTGTTATTGAACTGTAACACGCGTGCAACTTATGAGCGGGTGATGAGTGCAGACTTCGGACGAAGATATTGCTGCAGCACAACGCTACGCTCATCTATACCGAATGCCTCCCATCTCATAGATGGCACCGCTATTGGGTTGTGAACCCAAGGCATTGGTTGAACGACGGGTATCGGCTGAACGAATAATGCGTTCGCAATATGATACCCCGCATGCTTGTTCAGAACATGCTAGAAGCGAAGATGCATTCTTCTCCGAACCATTCGGTACTTCAAGATAGCATCTTGCTTCGCCATTCTCGAGTCCGACATACGGCCTCTCGATGACATGTGTCAAGTGTCATTCAAGTCTTACCTTGAATAAATGACAGATGATGTGATTTATCATCTCGATGACATGTACAGTCATAGTCGACCGTACTGACGACTGTCTGTCATTATAATATATGACATGACTCGACATGACATGACATGACATGGTATGACATGTCTGACAGGTATGACAGGTATGACATGTATGACACATGTGTCATCGGTCATAACCCTGACAGATCTCCCCTCTTAAAAGAGTTGTGACCTCACAATGGGCATACCTTTGTATATGTCTTTGATGTCTTTGTTGTAGTTGCTTCTGTGGGTACCAGTCTTCTTACACCGATTTGAGGCGTCCCTCATGGTGTTTTTAGGATATTGGGGGGAACTGAGTCCACTTTAAACCCTCACCTTAGGCAGTAGCCTTACAGTTCTTAAGATGTAGCCCCCTTTGAATTGCGTATCGTATTGCAGAGTGACGATTCAAGGTTCAATGAATTGCGTTTCGTGATACAGATTGACGCTGGATTGCTGATTGATCTCATGCGCATCGTGTTTCAGAGTGACGATTCAAGGTATCCGAGGTTTACGTTACGGATTATTTGCGCTAGCCGTCGACGCCTTTGCGAACGATGATCGAACGATTTAACAATTTATAATCGCACGATTCTCGGCCTTATATATATAACTGATCGGTTGCTGTTCGTTTCCGCGGTTATTATATATTAGTGCACCCAACCCTTCCTCCCCTCCTGAAGCTACTTTGGAGGTTCACAGGCGGCCATGGGGAGCCCGATGTTTCCGGAGTTATTTCACCGGGGGCTTGTTTTAATGCAAACGGAGTGGCCCTGCTTAACGGAATTGGACTTATAATCCTTAACCGGTCTGCTCAACTCCTCAATGTTTTTGTCCAGTACGCACGCTTTGACGAACATCTGTCGATTCAGAATGGATTCGCCACGTACTAATGTGAAATTTAATTTAGTTATGTGTGTCAGGCATAACTTAGGATCACAACTCCGTCTACCTCAGTCGATGTCTCCGGTAGCTTCGGAGGACTGGCCATAGGATCCGATGATAAACCACGGTCTTGGCAAAGGTAGCATTAGCAGTTTTTCACAGATATTGGGGCCCGCATATGCGTATCTGTGTAAGGGTATGATTTGTACAAGGCTCACTACACCTCAGCAAGGAAGGATCAATTCCTGCTCCTGTCATAATATCAATTTGATGCAGGGTAAAAAATGTTAGGGATGTAACCCTGCAGTTCTCGGGATGCAGCCCTACAGTTTTTGGGATGCAGCCATGCAGTTCTTGGGATGCAGCCCTACAGTTCTTGGGATGCAGCCCTGATATATATACGACCGATCGACGAAAACCCTTGGGTACATGTTTCCACGGCCTGATTATTATTTGGTCGGCAATTATTGGCAAAAGTCATCGGCTATCAGCTTTTGACTCAGAAGCCACATTGTTATAGAAGCTGCGACCTATTGTGACCATATGCGGCAGTTATGCCTTCAGCATACGTATGGTATCAGGTTATATGTTATGTATATAGTTCAGCATTCCGAACTTACTCGAGGATGTAGATGCTGAGCAATAGTTAACTTATAGTCATTGGGATGTAGTTTCCCATCCGAGTTTACACTTATTTAGTGATGGTGGGTTTAACGTTGTACCGATTTCAACGTTACTTGTGGATGCAGTGGTTTTATCTAAAGCAATCCATCAGAAATCGCCAGATCGGAATATAAAATGGATATGTGTGTGATCCTATCCACCTTCTTCCCTCCTCGAGGAAGTGTGAATACACAGGCTTGTTTGTTGCCTATGTACCTCATGATATAGCATGCAATCCTTATAGAAAGCAGCTTATACAGTTTTAGGGTTGCAGCCCTACAGTCTTTGGGTTGTAGCCCTGCAGTTTTTGGGTTGTAGCCCTACAGTTCTTGGGTTGTTGCCCGTAATATTGTCATATCTGTGCTGATTTCAGCATGACATATATGCCAAACACGAAGTGTATCCTATTATATAGGTGGCATTTAGGGTATGTAACGTTACAGTGACCCCTATCTCCCACAGTGTGTTTAGGGTGTTACTTGCTATTAGTAACCCTAAAATATGTTAAACGTTAAAGCAGTATAAACATTTTGCAAAGATATTTAAGCAAAACTGCATTTAATTTTTCACTGTGTGTTACGTGGTTTTCAGGAGGTACGTTACACCCCTGACACACACACAAGTGATTTTTAGGATGTTACAGGGTGTTACAAGTGCTGTAATATTTTGGGGATATTCATTAATAGCTGAATAATCAGATCAACGAAAAAAATCAACCCAAATTTTTCATTTTGAAATCATGCGTGTGAACTTTTTACGCATTTCGTTACAGTCAATATGTACACCCCTATATATTACACACCTAATATCTAGGGTGTTACATGAGATATGACCATGGTCATTATGTTTTTCTGATACCTCAATAGGTATAAAATCATAATTTAAAATAAAATGGGGTCGAAATTTCAGTTTTGAAATTTATCGCCAACGATTTTCACCCATTTTGCACCTTTTTTGGCCATTTGATTATATCACCTCAGTAATATATCTCGGTGTGTGTGTGGGTTGCAAGTTATAGAACTACTGCAACTTACTTCACTTTTGCACATGATAATTTTCATGGCATTATAGTGAATATCTCTGATGATCAACATATGTGGTTGATCATAAATATGGGTTTTACTGATTTGAAACCCATGGAAGTTGATTCACTTCCTGATGATTTATAGGTGTATCAACTGTAAGCGGATTAACCACTTATGTGATAATTTGTCAGAACCTATGATATATTTGGGCATATGGCTGTGCACTAAGAGCATATCAAAGTGATATCTCTAGATTCCAAATATATCAGGACACAGCTTGATAATAATCTAAGCAGTTCAACACAGCACAATGTGTTCGCCCTCGCTCCGCTCCGCTCCCGCTCCCGCTCGTTAATTGAATTACTTTGCGTAGGTAAACGTACATGGAGAGTTCCGCCCCCCAAACCCACGAGACCCCCCAGAACACGTGATTCGTACCATATCTGGTTCTCGTGTCACATCTTTCGGGGAGGGGTAGAGGAGAAAATTTGGGTGTGGGGGGAGGTGGAGAGGTGGATGGGAGAAGGAGGAGGAGGAGGAAGACACAATCTCTATTTGTCGATCTCTCACTCTTCACATGATGGTGATATAATTGATGATGGATGATCAGGGGGGTTTTTTTTCCCACCTGTACGTTCACGTACCCCCTATACAAGCGGCATGAACCCGTGCGGGGCCCGGTCCCATTACCCAGGGGGTTGCCGTACCATACGTATGCATACGCGTATTCGGTATTGGGACTTTGCCGTACCATACGTATGCCGTATTACACAGCTAAGGTGGGAATCTGGGCGATCGGAAAACCATGGTATTTATATTGAGTGAATCACACACGAATCCATGGTTTATATATATGAACCACGCGGGCCACGCATAATGATACTCGGTCAAGCAAGATTTCTTATTACGGCTCCATGATCGCAGATTCGGATCCGTTCTGGAAAACGTGGTTTTAGCGAAATTCACGAAACTATTCGTCATCGTCAGCACTATTTGCAATAGTATATAAATAAACTTATAGAAACGTATTTTTCAAAACACGGAGTGAAAATCTGATTCGAGGATTTAAAAATCAAGTCCCAAGTCCCCCCACCCTTCCCGGCCTCGAGAGCCCCAAGTCCCCCCTCCCTTCTCGACAACTACTCGATAACAAACGAATGATACTCGATTATATTCAATGATTACTCGATAGTAAGTTAGTAACCGATGGTAGATTCCTGATAGTATTGATCTTTGCGGGACCACCTTTCGATATGCCTGCACCGCGGTCCGATGTGGCACAATGTCAATGTCAATGTCAGCTTTTGACGAAACGTGTGCATTGGAATCTCTTAAGCTCCACGCCCACGGGCCGCCCCGCCCGAATTTCGGGCCAAGACGAAGTTCCCTTGGTGGTGGGTATGGACGGGTGCCACCCCGCCCTAGAAGCTATGGCGAGCATGTTTGCAACTCTCTGATGGGTGCCGATTTCGACGACAAAGTCCGCGAATGGGCGAAGCAAGAAGGCATCAAGGCTAACTGGTGGACCACAGGTATGCATGCATCTATGCGTACAGAGCTGCACAGGTACCTTCCTGGGGCTCATGTACCGGACGTGCACCCGAGTGTTGCGTACATGTGCACCCATATTTGGTGCATCCACGGTGCATATGTACGGAACCTGGGAATATTTGGGTACATATGTACCCGGGAAAGACGCAGGAACGTGAAACAAAAGATGCCGGAAATCCCTTCTTATGGTCACCTTGTGCGCCGGAGACCCTGCCAAAATTTCCATTTTCACATACGAAGATTCATGTTGACTCTGTCTTGTCATTGTTCCGACATTGCTAGTATGGTCCTGTCAACGGGTACATGACCGGTACAATCATGTGCACCTGGGGCATGTGTACCGGGCGTGCACCCGGGCAAGGTACGCCGCGGGTACATGCGCACCCGACATGTTTCGCACGAGCAAAGCAGTGATGTGATGAAGGGGGGGAGGGGGGCTCGCTTGCAGGCGAAAATGGCAAATACACCATGCGAGATTCTCCTTGGCAGATTCCCGACGTCAAAACCAATTCGTATCGCTCATTGGATGCCGCTGGCTTTTGGGCTAGAGATGGCGAATTTCCACGAGCTTGGGGAAGCGGCCAATGGAAATTGTTGAAGCTTGCTATGGATGGAAGGGCGAAGAAGCTGAAAGCGCACGAGTATTTGGTAATGTTCGTCTCCGGCATGTTTGCAACTCTCGCGGCTTGGCCACGCGATGACAATTCCTTTAATAATCCACTCGCCAAGATTGTTGGAGACCTCACCACCATCATAAGGGAGTTGACTTCGCACAAGGTCATCCCGAAGGTGCGATAAAATATGCTCCTCCATCCCACATGCCACCTGCAACTGCAAGCACGTAGGGTACATTTACGGGGTACGCGCCTAGTACATACGCCTCCGGTGCGTACCCGGCGCGGTGCATGCCGGGTACCTATGTAACAGAATAACGGTGCGTATGTACTTGCTTTGTACCCGGTACATAGAATGTCCCGGTACGCCTGCACCCACCCTGCACGGGGCGTGTGTCGATACAGGACAAGGCGTCATTGGACAAGTATGTACAAGAATGGTTCGAGAACATCGAGAGCACTCGGGGAATGTGTTCACCACATTGGTGGGTACTTAACACGCACGTGCTTTTGCACACGGTCGATCAGATGTTTGACCTCGGGCCGGTTCGCGAGTATTGGATGTACGTGTTCGAGTCGTATAATGGGAAGATCGGGAGATGGGTGAAGAACAACGCGTTTCCAATACAGAGCATCATGAACGGCATCGGCAGACAGGTCATGATACGGTTCGTGCGTGGACTCCTCATGGCATTACGCCAAGAGGTGCCAATGCCGTTCCACACGAAGGTCATCACCGTGGACCCGGTTGGCGTCAACAACGTGGGGAAAACCCACAATCTCACCGACCTCGAGCAACAGCAGCTGACCAAGTGGATGAGGAACAATATCCAGCACTACATAAATCTCGAGGAACTCGTGGAGAACTACAACCACCTCATCTGCAGGTAACTCGCATGTCGAGCATTGCGGGTGCACATGTACCAAGCATGTATGATAGGTCAGTACGTATGCACTCCGTTCGCACGCATTCCCAGTGCTGCCTAAGTGCATTTGTACCCGGCCTGCACCCGTAATGCAGTGCAAGCGCGGTACATATGTCCCCAGCATTTCCGTAGTGCTTAGGCGCCATGTGTTGTTTACAGAAACCGCACCTTCCGGTCAAAGGCACCGAAGACCGCCAAGTACAAGGTGCACATCGACCAGGACCCCATCCCATGGTTGGGAAGACAATACACAGAGTATGTGCGCTCTACTCGAAGGTTGCCCTCCTCGATGCCGCAAGTTCAATCGAGTGCAAGTGGGTACGATGAAGTTCCGGACCGCATCCATGGACAAAAAGTTCAAGACAGTGCAATGTTACTTCCGATCCTTTTACGTCGAGAGGGTGAGGACGAAAGGTCGCGAGCAAACAAAGGAACAAACAGACCGGTGAGTACACAATCATGTACCACCAGTACCCGTACACCCTCGGTACATACACACCTAGCATGGGAACGCGTGGGTACATGTGTACCCGTCATGGCTTTATGTTGGGTACGTCCTGGGTACACATGTACCAGTGTACAGTAGTGTGCAGGCCGAACATGCACGAGCCGAGCGGTGCGAGACTGATTTGATATCGATGTGATGGTACATACGTGCTTGATGTCGGGAGGGGGGGATGCTTATATTCCAGGTTCGGCCGGGTGGATGCCATCTATCGAGTGGAGCTTGGAGGAAGACCGTACGTGTTTGTCAAGGTTTCGTGGCTCAAGAAGCCAACTAAAGCTTTAACGGCCGCTTTGCGTGCGAGGCATTCCATCATAGGAGCGGATAGTGTTTCAAACTGCTTCTACGTATTGGACCCAGAGAATCCGGCCACTGAATTCGATCGAAAAGAACCGGTTATGCTTGCCGAGGAGATTGCTTCTCAAGTGGTGATTCGAAAACATCCTTGCATGGAAACCGCGGTGGTCTTGGATCCGCTAGCCGACTTCTTTGAGCAGATTGTCCGAGATGAAAAGGTAGCACTTCACTTGTGTCGCATGATCTTTTATTTTTGTCGCACCATGCGACATATCAATTATATTCTGGGGCGACAAAACTGAGTACGGGACTCATTATTGTCGCAGTGCGACAAACAGTGAGTGCGGGGCTGATTATTGTCGCAGCGACACAAAGAAGACTATATTTTTGAACCGAATCTACAAAACTTATACAAAAGATTATGGAGTATACCATATCACAGTTTACGGAAGAAAAGAAACAATTTGACAAGCTAGCATATGCAAATTAACTAACAATTGGCAGGGAAATGTGCTCACGTTAGCACAGCATGCACTATTTTCTACTCTACTTTAATTACATAACTATGCTTATACATCTTAACAATAAATGTGCAGTGCATACTGTTATTAAGTCAGGTACAAACAAAACAAATCCTATAAAAGATTGACTTCTAAGTTCTAAAATCTAAAGGCTAAGCAGGTTGCTGGATACAGCAACATGCAATTCGCCAGCGATAAAGGTGAACCTGAATTACCTGCACACAGCGAATGCGAAAACGTCAGAACGAAGTGAAAAAATATTGCAATCATCACAAAAACACGCAGGCAAATACGCATCGGAAGCCAATAAGCAAAATAATTCAACACTCTTCACAATTTCCACACCGTAACATGCGTCTCGCCAACGAGCATGAGATATTTGAAATACCTGCACACGGTAATCGCAAACAGGTCAGAAATAAAATGAATAACAAAACCAAACGTACACGCAACGACCAACAGCACACATGCGAAACAGGCGTTCAGGAATGCGAAACAGGCGTTCAGGAATGCGAAACAAACGTGCAGGAGTGCGGCGAAACAGGAAAACGTGAAAAGTATCCTGCAAAATTACGGAGGGAAAAGTCAGTGAGAGAGGTGGGGCTCGAACCCACGCTGCACAAACTGTGCAGACATCGCCCTCGAAAAATAGACTCACCACAGGAGAAACAGAACGAATACAAAACAGAAGCTCGAAAACCAAAAGTAAATTCCTGCAAAATATCAGTCAGTGAATGCTTGCGACAACATCAAAACGACGGGCAGCGGCACAGCCCGTCAGCCGGCCTACAAGAATGCCGCCAGCAATACCCGAATGTTGCTGGGGGCGTCACACATATAGCAAAAACGAACGCGACCTGTAGAACAATGAAACACAACTCTGCAAGGATGTTAGGATATACCGGAAATTAGTTAGTATGAAGGGAAAAAATACATGCAGCAGTACAAAGCAGGGCACAGCAAAAAACATTGTGAGGTGCGCCGCTAAACGAAAGGGTCAAGAATGAATGTGAGAGTCAACATCGAGATATCTCATATGTGAAATCAGCCAGCCGCGGCCCGCGTGGGTCTCACCGGTGAACCGATTTCGCCATGACATGACATGCGTTGCCATGTCATGTAGTCACACAGTCGAGTGATTCCATTGTTCCCCTTCTGTCCCATTTTACACCTGTTCTCGACAGGTGTAAAATGGGACAGTAGCAGTAGGGGACGGTACAGTATGGTTTCGGGTACTGTATGGCATTCAACTGTGACACTGTAATCTTCGTCGCAAATCCATGCCATGTCAGCATGTCTGCCAGGTGAATTTTTTTTGTCGTGTCGCAAACCCATGCCATGTCAGCATGTTGCGAAAGTCTGGAACCAGTCGCATCGCATTTGTCGCAAGGGAGCCACACTTAAGGGCTTTTTGTGGTGCAGTTTTTTAATTTACCAATATATAAATCGAAACTGATCGCGTCGCTGATTGGCTTATCCATCGTCTGCAAAACCATCTCGTTTTTGTCGTGTGATCCCTTTCCCTTGTCGTCCCATATTCATGGTGCCTATCTCAGGCGCTCGCACTTCTTATTGGCGGTTATGGGCGATCAGTCCAAAACATCTCATGTAAAACACCCTGAAATCTGTAGCACGTGCGCCTTCTATAATTATACAAAAAACGTGCTCCTTGTACGTGCACAGTCAGCTTATGGTATTTCGCGTGTGACCCATATTCATGGAGTTTATCTAATCTCATGGCTTCTCTGATTGGCGATCGGTCGGAAATATCTTTTATACGCCATCTGAAATCTGTCGCGCTGATAACTTCTGCATGAATATCCATAATTCGATACTACGCCCAGGAATATTCTATGCGTCTCTGATTGGCGGCAATGCTCCACCGATTTGTATAACTCTCCTGCTTGCCATCTTAAGGTGACCGGTGTGGACTGCAATATAATTATATATGGGCGGTTACTCCCGATCTGACAGGGAAATCACACTGTTTCCGTAAAAAAGGGCCCCAAAGGTGGACAGTTCTGGTAGTATCGTGTGCGTCGATGTCACTTTTTCCAGGAAAACCTGTTTCGCTCCTATAAGGGAAACGCAGGACCTTGCAGCTTTTTTTTGAAAAAGCTGCGAACCGTCGGTGTATAATGTTGAGTATAATCGGATCTGTTTGCGACACGACAAAAAAAATACACCTCGCGACACAAAAAAGGCGCTTCCAGATGAAAATCCCAGTGACAATGAGGCATGATATATAAACATAGGTAAATGTAATTGTATATAATGATCGTTTTTGTTATGGTGAATTGTTAAATTGACACATGGTACATTATCGGTACACGTGCACGCCACATATAACACGCGTGGGGTAACTATGTACCCAAGTCGTACTAAGCGGGTGCGTTCACATGTACCCAGCATGCCCTAGTCTGCCATTTGGTACATGTCTGGTACATGTGTACGAGAAACCATGTACCCAGCACGTACTCAGCATATACTATATGGTACACGTTAGGTGCATGTGTACGGGGGACCATGTACTCGGCATGCACCTACAGGTACCCGCTCTGGTGCATGCTGGGTACATGTGTACGGAGTCGGTTGCGTACACATGCACGCCGCATGCACCTATTTCTTACTTGTGTACCCGTCGACGGGTACACGTGGGTACACGTAGGTACACGCCAGTCCTGTTTTTCGGGTGTCCATTTATGAAGGTATATATGCCTCACAACGCTCTTTTCTTTCTTCAATCACAAGTCTCTTTCACATTCTTAACCCTCTATGGTCCGGGTTGGCTGCTAACCTCACTTCAGGTACCGCCAATCTGCAATTCACTCTGGGATTCACACAACAGAAACACGGGCAAAGTGACGGCAATCCTCCACCGCTGACTTTGAGTAGACTTTACTTTTATGTTAGGAATCTACACACCTGCAGCCCCGCGGCTTACGGCTTTATAGCTGAACTGACAACACTCTCACGCAGCCTTGTAATCCTCTCAAGTCTCAGTGCTTACCGCATACAGTTCAACCCTGACCCCTTGGCACAACTGTGTGTTAATACTTACTTACTATGCACTGTTTCCCCAACTCACGGCAAGTCACACTGGTCCCACAATTTTCACCTGAGTGAACTCAGAAGTAACATTCTTATTGTGTGTCTTAGCCTGCCAGTGACATACCACCACTTGCCAATGAGAGCTAAGTCATTTCCTCACAAGAAAACACACTATACATGCCTGTTAAGTTCTCTTAGCACATATACAAAATGTAACTTCATTAAACCTAAAACTGTTTGTGTAATTTACCTGATGCGGTCCGTTAACTTAACACAATATATTTATTAATATGCAAGTATAATACGGCAGTATGCTCGGACCGTAGAAAACCAAACACCGCACGCAGATAACTTAATACGGCTCACAACGGACACGCTTTGGTTTGCTGATAACTTAATACGGACTGTAGTTAACTTTACAACACACTTAGTTAACTTAAAGTGTTACGTGGCCCTCTGTATATGGCCTGCGGTATACCTATTATGGTGTGCAGATACTCTAACATGGCTCACTAATAACTCAATACGGTCAGTAGATAACTTAGCACGGCTTGCAACAAACTTAATAAGGGCAACCAACAAATGTAAGCGGCTAAAGGATAAACAAACACAGGACTCGGGAAACCCGAAGCAGCATGCGGCTAATTCAACACGGAGGTTAGATAACTTTAATATGCCGACAGATAACCTGAAGCGGTCCGGTTCTAACTTAAAGCGGTCTCCGAGAGTTGAAGGGCGAATAATAAGAAACCCTAAGCCTAGAGGGCCATACCTAAAGGGAAAGGGGGGAATAAAGACACATGAGGGCAAAATTACACAAAAACACTTCACACAGTGGCCAGAAAAGGTGGCACAAACAAGTATGGGGAAAATAAATAAGAACACCCAACCTTGGAACTTTAGCGAATTGTGTTATGTGCTATTCGTAAAGAATCGAAATTTCATACAAAAGGGCATAGTACTGAAATATTTGGGGGAAATAACCCGAGGGTATGTACGAAACTGCATACAAAAGCATGAGACCCAATTAAGAGATATTACAACCGAGAGAAGACAACACATGGTTGTAACGCGTAACAAGGGAAACAATGATATGCTGAAAACAAGTATAAACTGGCGGGTCAGGATGCATGCTGACCATGGGAATGACTTACGAGAGACCCGGGGGCACGAACACATGATTCTAGGGGGAAAGGCGGCTATAAGCACCAAAATAATAGGAAACCCTAACCTCCCGAGTCGATACCTAGGGAATATGGGACGGGTAGAGGTGCGTAGGAGTAAAATTTGGCGAAAATATTTCACACAACGCTTATATATGACAATAAGGGATAGTAGGGAAAAAATAAAGGAAAACGGACAACCTTGGACCAGAAGCGAATTGCATGAGGCACAATTCGCTAAAAATCGAAATTTTGCAAAAAAGAGCCTAGAACCAAAAAATTTTAGGGAAGGGACCCGAGGACATATACGAAACCATGTGCGAAAGAGGATGTCACAAACCACGGCTTATCGTGTACCACAGCCGGGTTGTGACACTTGCTGTAGCAGTCTCTGTGACGAACGTATGACACGCGCAGTACGATACGCGCGAGGAGTTATGACAGTGACGAGATACGGAAATACGGATGGGTGTTACACTTGTTTGGAGATAGCGAGAATATGTAGGGCGGCGTAGCAGGGTGAGCCAGACGCTCATTTTTGTTTTGCCTTCGTAACAGTGATTCCGAAAATAGCCAGGACTCGCTTAAGACCGCGAAAACAGCAGTGTTATGAGATAATTAGTAAGATACAGTATTCTTCTGCTTGTAAAGATATACATTTGTGGACTTGTCCTTGTGCGACTGCGTCAGAACTGTAATTAACAGTCTTTTTCAAAACAAAAATGTGACTTATTACAGACATGTCGTCTGTAATGCTGAGAGTTCAACAGCAGTCCTGAAGAACGAGACCTCTGAATGGTGATGCCAGGGACGGATTTATCCGTACTGGTAAGCCTTGGAAGAGGTTGAGTGAACCAGGCTGTTGCGACACTCGAAGTTCACCAGTCTTGCAAAGTACAGCGACAGCGATCACAGCGGAACCAGTTGCTAATTTTGCAAACATGATTGCAGCGTTGAGAATTGCGTACTGGGCTATTTCGGGAAGTGACATCCTGCTGGAGCAAAGCACCAGACGGTAAAGCCAGGGACGGATTCATCCGTACTGGTACGCCTGAAGGCGTGGAGCGAAACAGGACTGTCAGTGGACACCATCACGACAGCATTCTTGGTAGTCACTTGACTCATGCTGGCGTTCTGCTGACTTACTGCGTGGACCAGAGACACTGAGGGCAGAGGCAACCTTGCTGGACATCTGGGAGAGCCAATATAAGACCGGGTCACAGATGGAACCTTGCTCACCAGTCGTGGACGAGACTATCCTGGCAGTGATTGCTACTTAGAGCAAAGCACTGAAAGGTGAGGCCAGGGACGGATTCATCCGTACTGGTAAGCTGGGAAGTGTGGAGTGAAAAGAGCCTTCACACCAGTATTTCTTCTCCATCGGGAAGGTAGCAACGGAATCCAAGACTGACCGTCAGGAGCAGCAAAGGGCAGAGAGGCGTGCCCAGAGAGCGATACGAGTGAGCCAGCACTTTACAGAGCTGGAAGGAGAGGAAGGGGCTGCCGGTGGCCAGCCCGAGGCCCAAGTACTAGTACAGCCTGAGGCACAAGCACCAGCACAACTGCAAGCCCAGGCCCAGGAGCCAATAGTAATCTTTGAGGAAGACATGGAGTACACTGACTCCACTCGCATCAACCTTGGTACGCTGCCCAACTACACGGGCACCAAGGAAGAAGATCGGCCCAAGTTCCTGAGGGAGTTCGCCGACATGTGCGAGAATTTCGTACGGCAGCACAACGCCAACGTCAGGAGGAGGCTCAGGTCCGGGGCTGGCACTCTCACCGAAGCACAGATGAAGACCCTGAGCGAGACTCCCCCTGACTTTGAATATCTGTGGGACATCGTCCCTGCGTGTCTGGCTGGAG
This sequence comes from Cymbomonas tetramitiformis, assembly GCA_001247695.2. Lineage (NCBI taxonomy): Eukaryota > Viridiplantae > Chlorophyta > Pyramimonadophyceae > Pyramimonadales > Pyramimonadaceae > Cymbomonas > Cymbomonas tetramitiformis. The sequence continues at coordinate 19,848 of LGRX02021116.1, forward strand.
AGAACTCACAAGCTCTCAGCTGGTGGCGCGAGAACTATGAAAAAGGGGGGGTAGTGGCCTCCAACATGGACCGAGTCCTAAAGGACACTAGCGAGCACGGCCCACTCGAGGGTACCATCCCGTGCGCTAGCCCCCCTTTCAATGAGATGAACACTGGCACCACGTGGGTGATAGCGAGGCCGGTGACGAACCAAGACACCCAAGGGGAGGTTTCCGACGAATATCTGACTGATGGAACCTCCCTGAAAGGCTTGACGGGACGTGATGGCACCCGTGATACCCAGTACTTCTACGCGCTCAGGGGCTTCATCGCTGCCCTTGACAAGAAGTTCATGATGAAAGGGACTCAAGAGAAAGTGGATCTGTTGACACAGAAGCCACAGGAGGTGGGGCAGGATGGGCTGACCTACATGAAGATGTGCCAACGCAGGGAAATGCAGCTCAACACTGGGAAGGTGTTGAGCGATGAAGAACTGCGTACCTTCATCGAGGACTGCGTGGACAACCTGCGCATCAAGGTCTTCCAGACGCGGGTGAAGGAGCAACTGAGGGCACAGTTCCCGCCACCCAATCGGGTGACCTGGAAGGACCTGGAGGCCATCGTCGAGGTTCAAGACAAGCTCAAGGGCGATGCAGAGTCTTGGATCCTCACCTTCCTCCAGGAGATCACCAGACGGTGTGGCTGCCAGTACTCCACCTGGGAGGCGCGACAGCATGGCCTTGACCTCAAGGCCATAAAGAACTCGATCAAGAAGATTGAGTCCTCTGAGGTGGTGCAGTCAGGCGAACCGGAGAACAGCAAGAAGGCAGATACACCACCTTCTAAGAAGATGAAGAAGGAGGTGAATGTGGCCGAAAGAGCTAAGAAGGCCTCCTACAACAAGACGCCACCGCCAGCAGAGGGCGTGCGTACGAACGACAAGCCCAAGTGCTTGCGCTGCTTTGGAGGGGGCTGGCATGAGTCCGATCCCGAGCAGTGCAGGAGTGGTTATAAACACGTCAAGATGCCTGCTGGGTTCCACGAAAGCAGGCTTGGTTCCAGCAAGTGGTGGGACGCGGAGAACGCCGCCCTGCGCATGTATAATCTGAAGAACCGCTTCAAGAACTCTGACTGGGGCATCCTGGTGACGGACTGGCAGCAGCTGTCCAACGACGAGAAAGACAAGTACAGAGCCAAACAGTCACCGGAGGACAAGCAGAAGAGCGCCACTGGCAATCCCGAGGCGTTGAAGGCAGAGTACCAGGGCATGGTGGCTGCCAGGAAGACTGCCAGTCGTGCGGGCAGTGTGAAATCGCAGGTGCTGTCCGAGGATGAGGGCTCCGACGAGGAACCAGTCGCAGCGCACGTCGCGGAGAGGGAGACTCACACCGTCGATGTGCGCGCGCACCACCATGGCAGCGCAGGGGTAGGAGTGTCGGCTGGCCCTCCAACCGAGCTACTCTCAGCTATGGCCGAGGAGATGGGTGAAGAGGAGCTCTCGAGCGCCCTCAACACCTTGGGTCTGGGGGCACTCCCCGAGACGCTGTGCAAGAATGCGGAGTCTGAACTCACGGCGGCTCCAGCAGTGGCCCTGGGGAGTACCCAGCGCATGAGGGGCTTCCCAGTGAAGACACCCGAGGAGTACGAGGCAGACGCACAGGTGCCCATGGCGCCTGCGGCGGACGAGATGCAGAGGAAGGTGCAGCTCATGGCCTCCGTGATCAAGAGTCTGGGAGCAGCTTTCCGTAAGCTAGCTGCTGGGCTCGTAGCAGAAGGTCGCATCACAGCTCCAAGGGGTGTGGAGACCTTGGTGGAACTGGCTGAGAACAACCAGCTTCCCGTGCCGACAGCCTCAGCAGCAGACTGCCAGGATATCAGCGACGAGGATGACGACTGCCCGGGCATGGAGTCGGGCGACGACAGCGACGATGATGACGATTGCCCGGGCATGGAGTCGGGCGACGACAGTGACGAAGAAGAGGTTCCTCTGGACGAGATGCCGGAGGACATGGTGGAGCAGCCCAGGAAGGGGAGGACGACGGTGCATGTAACAGCTGCAGCGGCCACCGTCCAGAAGAGCTATGGGGTGAGAGACTTCAGCGAAAGGGGCGAGCTGCACGCAGGGACCATGGAGGCCAAGGCATACGAGCTATTGAAGAAGAAGATGCTCAGTGGTCTTACAGAGGAACAGCTCACTGCCATGGCACAGGTCCAGCCTGTATGCAAGCTCCTGAACGAGTCTTTGGCACAAGGGATGGCACTAATGGCCTCTGGAGGCTTGCTTATGTTGTACAAAGCGCTTCTCCTGGACACGGGAGCCAACTGCAACATTATCCCAATCAGGACAGCCAACAGGTTGGGCCTGACCATCTTTGATGCGGAGACAGGGGCCAGGGTGGCTAGATGTGATGGCAGCCCGTGCAGAATTCACGAAGTACTGCTACGTGGATGTGGTTCTCGCCGCGGGCACGCCGTACATGACTCTGCACCGGCTCCACGCCTTCGTCACCTACACCAACGACACGACGTGGGACTTCTTGGTGGGCACTGGACCCCTGAAGAACGCCCTCAAGTTGACCATCGACCTCTACAGAGGCATCGCCACTTCTGAGGCCGCGGTGTCACTGGGCATGAAGGAGAAGGTCACGTTGCCATTGATCGAGTTGACGCCGCCCGTCGATGCGAGGAGCAAGCGGAACGAAGACCCGAGAGTGTGCCTGGCGACCGAGATCTTCGACGTCGATGCCGCGGCAGCGCGCACTCTTGCCCCCGTTTTTGAGGATTGCGCGCCACCACCACGTGAAGCGGTGTCCCTGGACACGAAGGGAGAGGACCGTCTGGCCCTCGCAGGGGAGAGGTGTGCGCCTGCACCTTGTGCATTCTCGCGAAACCACCCCGAGCTAATGGACAGCCTGGCGTCATGGCTGGAGGAGATGAGGCTGAGAAGGTTCAACTCGGAAGAGAGGGAGAGGCTCGAGGCGCGCTGCCAGTCCATGGTGGAGGCGGGCTTCCTGAGACCCAGCTCAATGATGCAAGGCGAGCTCACTGGGCGAGTCAGCTCACACACCGAGAGCTCAACGTACGAACCTCCGGCGCCTGGCACGTCCTTAACAGACCAGATGTTGGGCATGCTGCAAGCATCATCACGCAGCCAGCGGGAAGCCAATGTGGCGACCAGAGGTGAGTGGTCCAATGCTGAAGAGCCAGATGCAAGGGGGTCCCTCATGCCAGCCAGCCTGGCCACGACTCAGTCAGATCCTCGCTATCCAGACCTCACGCTGGAGCAGGAGGCCGCGAGCGAAGCTGACTTCAAGCTGGCCAGCGTACAGCCATGGGTGGGCATGGCAGTGAACCCGTGGGACTACCAAGACAAGGAGAGCAGCTGGGCTCAGCAGCGCTTGTACATCGACCGCACGGGCTATGCTCGTCTGTGCACACTCTGCGAAGAGGGCGATGGAGGTGGTGTGGACGCAGGATTTGTGCGGGTCAAGTTCTCGCGTTGTGGAGATTACAAGACCATCCTGGAGACGGAGCTACTGTGGCCCGACTTTACGTTGGTGGACCAGAAGGTTGACAAGGAGACGAAGATACCCTCAGAGACCTGGACCACAAGGGCGAGCAGCAGGAAGGACAACGACCAGGTCCCACTCCCTGACTGTGGTGCCCATCGGGAGGCTGGAAGGTACACGATGGCGAGTGTTCAGGAGATCCTCAACACCCATCAGACGTACCCAGGGGTCGTGACGGGCAAGCTCATGTGGGACAAGGTGGTGCGCCAGTTCTGCGTACTCAGCGAGCATACTCGCGCCCAATGGGATCTCATGGAGCGTATGGTACGTCACACCATGGAAGGCGCCGCCAACATGACCCCCATGGGCAAGATGACTGGCGAGTTCCAGCTGCCTTTTTACTATGAGAAGGACCAGCGCTGGCAGTACCAGCTTCTAAAGTACGTACAGCGAGTGGACATCGCTGACCTTCGAGCTCGTCTGAAGGTGAGGTACGACATGGAGGTGGCTGGCGTGGAGGGCGAGAATGTGAAG